>DWMZ01005597.1:0-10836 GCA_018249855.1 Eueides tales michaeli | reverse complement strand
ATATATATATATATATATATATATATATATATATATATATATATTCAACTTAATGATATAAAGCGTACTGTATGCATATAACAATGTAACCAGAGGGAACCTAGTGTCAAAACACTAATTTCTGATGTTACCAGTCGAATTTCATATATTGCGTGTTTAGATACACTAAGAAAAACTCAATTATTTCTAAATTAATATTACCGCCCCTAAAATATGTGCCAAGTTCTAAGAACATGATATCATATCGTGAGCAATTAATCGTCAGTCCATCAGTGGAGGCATTAAAGCAAACGTTTACTTTCCTAATAAATAAAATAATGGCCTATAATAAACTTACTATTAGTTAATATTGTATTTAGTACTAGTTTTCGTCTTCAAAAAGTTAATAAGTCTTTTATGGGACATGGTTCACGTATGTATAATAAAATTCCACAAGCAATTTTAGACTTGCCACTTTAAAAATTTATAGTGAAAGTTAAAAATATATTATTGGATAAAGCATATTATTCAATTCAAGAATATTACCATGATAAGAATGCGTTTAATCAATGCTGTTGGTACTCATTCAGGAAGCTAATTATGTTATATATTTTCTTTAATTGATATTTTGAGAAGAGCAACTGTTAAGTTTCTTGACGGCTCTTCTCAGCAGACCCGCCTTCGGAGCCGGTGGTAGCTTCGTATAGGACTGACACTACAAACATTTCTATTTAACTTGACGATTCAAAAGTGCTTGTAATGGCCTAATTGAATAATGAATATTTTGAATTGATTTGATTTGATTGATTAGTTAATATTGTAATTTAATAGTTTCTATAATGTACACAAGATTTTTTAAGCCTGGCATATTTTCCTGCATAGCAGGATAAGAAATAAACAGCAGCTTTGCCTATTTTCGCCTTAATCTTAAACAGTGTTAGATACTTTGGCTTTGTCTTATCAGGAATTTGATATTTTAGTATCATAATACCCCTGAGTACCTACTTATTGAATCTAAATCTATCGCAATTACTACGACGCAAATACTGTGCAACAATGGCTTGAATTTTTATTTGTAAATTAAAAAAAGATAGTCTTTTTTTTGTTGTACTGACGCATCAAGTTAAAAATTGTTTAAACAGAATTGTCTATTTAATAGCTTTTAACTTTGTGTCCCTGTGAAAAATATTATTAAAAAGCGTTACTTATCATTTTTTTTAATTTTGTCTGTATCTTATTGATACATGGAACAAGCTGAGACTAATATCAAATATTCAAGTCTACGGTTCCTTGAAGCACAAAATCAAGCTTTTAACTAAGGTAACGAAATCTAAAGATACGAATTTATTCATATTTTTTTGCTGCATTATTAAAAAATTGGTTGCATAATAAAAATCTGTAAGCGAATTCTGATATGGAATTTAGCATGAAATGAGAACTTACAATACTAAGTAAAAAAAAACTGAATTTTGAACATTTTCTCATTATAAAAACAGAGTATTTTAAATATATGAAGATAATATCAAAGTGAAATTGTACAATTCTATTAAGTTGGAAGTGGGTCAATGAATTGAAAACTTATTGACCATGGACTCCTCCTATAATATGTATGATTCATATTTCGAATCAAATTTTATAAATAACTTGTATAGCAATTATTCTTATTGTCAATAGCTATTTATTAGTTTAAAATTGGAATATATACCAATGTTATAAATCTCAAAAGCTGAGAGTACAGAGCTAGTGAATTGTGTTGAAGTAAAGACTGACATTTGAAATAAATATCAAAATATCTACGGATAATCTATTAGACCACTCGATCAACGTCCATCGTTATGCCAACCCTTTAAGATAGAGATAACAAATGCTTTCTTATGCTTAAATTATGTCCTTCTCCTCGATGGTTGTAGATTTGGTTCTTACTTTATATGAATATGGCCAATAAATTTCTGGAATAGTTTTCCATCAGCCCGGCGCAATTCATATAATAATGAAATATTTATATAATGCTAAGTCATAACATACAATTATAAAAATTTTACATATATATTTTACATCAGTGGGGTTACGTCTTATAATCACGGTAACGTAATTGTATCGTACTGACTAAACACAATACAAAACCGTGTTTAATGTTTTTGCTATATCTTTTCGGCACATGATAGGCGAAGGGAACTTCAGGAGTTAGTGTTACGACACTCCGTTCCGTTCTCTATTTTCCGCCGAAATTAAGGTATTGTGTATATGTAATCGGATAGGGATAGAACCCTACCCTGTCGCGTTTTTCAAATAGTCGCCCTGATGCTTTAATACGTTGTACAAAAAATGTTACTATAGTAAATCTAAGTATAAGAGGTAACGAAAGATATATATATATATATATATATATATATATATATATATATATATATATATATATATATATATATATATATATATATATATATATATATATATATATATAATAGGAAATTCTATAGCGGACCGTTTGACGTCAAAAAGAGTAGAAAGTTAGCAACTTGTAACAATTTGGAACAAGCCGAACGAACTTCAGTAACATTCACATTGATTATCTCTTTCTACAACTTTATGCGTAAAGAAAATTTATAAAGTAAAAAATAAAAATAGAAATTTTTCAATTAAACTTTTTAGTTTAGACAATCTTAAAATTTTTACGCTCCATTTTACTCTTTAATGTTTCCTAACATATTTTACTGTAATCAACTAAGCAATTTCTTTTGTAGTTAAAAACTAAATAATAATATACAATAGCGATAAAAACATTAAATATTTCATTTCTTTGAATGGGGATCGAACACTCAATCTGTCTGTCATTTAATACCTATATTATAATTATTTTTATATATATATATATATATATATATATATATATATATATATATATATATATATATATATATATATATATATATATATATATATATATAAATATCTTTATATAGATAAAAATGGATACATATAATTAAAACATTGAAGTTAGGAATTCAAAATAAAAATAAATATAAAAAATATCAACCCGAGATTTCCTGTCATATTAATTAATTCTTGAATCCGTTTTTGTGTTTGTGGGGTCGCACTTGAGTTGATGAATTATTTAATATTTAATATTTTCATTCTTTAGCTCTGGTAACAAAGACAATGCGGCGTTGAGTTTCGCCACTCAAGTTGCCATGACTCAATAATTTAACCAAACTAGAAAAGAAGTATTAGTAAGTATTAAGAAATGAAATATTTTAACCTTATGTTCCCAGGTCCTCTATGCGGTATATCTTGCAGCATAGCGTGAAGATAAAAATACGATTCTTTGATGATCTACTTAAATTTTGACTAGAAGAAGAAGAAGAGTAGGTTATAAAAATATGACACATAATCTTTATTTATAAAGAATGTTATTAGTGCAGATAATAGATATAAAAAAAAGACATCTCATGTCGAGTATTGATTTTGTCTATTTTTCACAACTTTGTTAATATGTCTTTCGTAAGACTTCTTTATATAACAAATAAATCAGTTGTACATAAAAAAATGTGTAAAAGTGTATTCACTTCATCGTGACGTGATTATAAGAAATATTTGATAATTGCCTAGATAAGCGCATATTTTTATTCTTTTCAAACCTACTTAGAAGTTCGTCTATGGTATTATAAATAAAACAAAAAAAATGTTAATTCGTTCCCCGAAATGAAATATTTAAATATGTACAGCTTCAGCGAGCATCCTGCTCGAGGCAGAATGCTTTGGAACACAGTGTTAAGAAACTCCGCTTTCCGCTGTATTTAAGGCATTGCGTGTTTAGTGGCGTCACTTAACGCCGCGCGTTGCCTTGTTGCCGGAGTGTAAATATGAGAATAACAATATAAATATTTTATTTCTTCGAGTGGGGATCGAACTCACAACCTGACGCGTTTACAACCACATTGCCATACATGTATAGTGGTGACAATTGACGCTGAACTCTGTCTACTAAGGTTAAAAAAAATATATAAAAATGTTTTCTTGACTGGGAATAGAACGAACATCGTGCTTACAGCCGGACGCTGTCATACTGCGCCGAGATAGCGAAAATGTCGGTTATCATGTTTACAAGCTGTTCATGTGCACAAGTAATGTCATTTAGATGATATTTATTAATATATATTCATTATCATTTTTTAGTTATTTTTATGGAAAAGACAAGGCCAATGAGTGTACGGGTCACCTGATGGTGAGTAATCTTTGTACCCACGGCTCTATGTAACACCAGAAGAGCTACAGATGCGCTTTTTGAAAGTCGTATCGACCTGTAAATACTACTGCATGTAGGCCATTCCATAGGTGGGTGCCCCGTAGCCAGATGGTCAGGATGGCATTTCAGTTTATGACGTACTGTGCGGTTTGAAAATTCGTCAGCTAGTATGCTAAATGGCACACCTATTAACTCTGCTACCAATGTTACATTCTAAACCAAGGATATCTTGCTTGGTAAACTATATCCTTAAGAAATAAAACTAAAGCAAGGCAAACACAGAGTTTAACAAACAATATACGCAATTAATCCGATAAATATAATAATAAATGTTTCATTTAAAATTGTTTATTCATTTAAAATAAAAATATAATAATAAATGTTTCATTTAAAATCTTAAGCAATCGCGAAAATTAACGATATTATAATATATTAACAAATAGATTTAATACCATATGTCATAGTAGTAACCGACTCACTGATTGTGGTCTCGATACCCATTTAGATTTTATTACAATTTTACACAATGTGTGTAAAATTGGGCAGAAAATAGAATATTACTAGATTCTCTTTGCCTAGTTATTAAATATATTAAATGCTTGAAGCCCTAATATTATTTTATAATGTTAGTTTTATGTTTCTAAGACAGCCAAAATTCTATTTCACCATAAACTGTTCATTATAAAGAAATTTTACCCATATTTTGATAATTTCAGTGGACTGTCGTTGCGACAATATTTTAGGCTTTTGTAAAAAAATGCGGCTTAGCTCATCCATATTTTTAAAATTCCACTTTTTATTTGAATTGAAAGTATATGAGATTTTACGATCAGTTCTATCATGTTCAGAGGAAATGAATTCATTTCTTCTCTCTGGTAACAAGGCGAAACGCGACTTCCTCTATTCAACTCACAATGCCAAAGCAAACGCCACAAAAATCCAAAAATGATATCTATATAGATGATCATAACACTAGGTTCCCAATTTCCCTTTGCCTATCCTGCAATGTCCAGGATGTAGGCATGAAGCTGAAAAACAAAGAGAATCAAAAAACAGAAGTATTATTGATAGATGAGGTGTAGTGTTCTATCTAATATCTAAACAGAAATTAATAATTTTAAAATAAAAAAAATAAACGATTATTATTAAAAACAACTCATAAAGGATAAAAATTTGCATCATTCTCATTATTTTTAAGTTGTTACTTACTTTAACTTTTTCTTACTGCGCTAGTCGTTTTACTAACAAAAGGCATTTTAGTTTTGATATCTTCTTTCCGACGTAGGAAAAGTAATGGAAAAATTACTACTACTTTAAATAAAAAAAATACTATCACTGCTCTTTTATATTCAATTAATTTGCATTTGCAATAAATACTTCCACTAAAAGCAAATGTGTCAGTTTTAGAATACATTTGCTTGCAAAAACATTCTTGACGTTTATTTCGGGCCAGCAAATAAGAATGCGAATAAAAATTTATCTTGTAGACTATTAATTAATAAATGACATAAAAATAACGTTATGTAATATTTTTTTTATTAATTGTATAGATGAATCCTGTATATAGCATGGTAGGCAAGAGGAACCTAGTGTTAAGTTTCTAACCCATTGCACAATTTTCGGGAAAAAATATGATGAGTGGCGGAATCCAACGCCGCACTTTATCTTGTTACCAGACCGAATATGAATTCAAAATAATTCATTGGCAAGAGTGAGTATTGAATTCACATCAATCACGTTTTTACTCAAATACCTCGAAGCAAGTATTTATTTGCCTATTGCTGTATACAAAAAAAATACAACTGAGAAATATTTTTAACGTTTTATTTCTTACGTAATCACAATATATGTATTTCATATAACTAAAATTACCAGAAAAGAATAAGTAATTGTAGTAACTACTTGACACATTTGCTCTCCCGCGCTACGAATTTAATTTAAAAACTTCTCATATTATTTTTTGAGTATAAAATTTGGTTGAACAACGATATAGTTAATATATTAGTTGCTTAACTAAATGATAAGGTTGCCATGAGTTGAATTTTCCCCAGTTATTCCCTAGTTAAGATCGAGTCCGAGAGTCGCCAAGAAGCAGTTTTTAAAAGGGTATAATAGCGTTACAAATAGTATTTATTATCAGACTACATTTAAAAAAGATTTCCTCCAACCAACCAGTAAACCTTGTTGTAACGAATTTCTAACACTTCTTTATTCTTTTAAACATCTTTTTAGCGTAGTTTTGCATTCAATGTCATGTCCAAGTAATTTGCTGTACTTTTGTATGGTTTTATATGGTATTTTTTTTATGGCATTATATGGTCGTTAATAAATGAGGCAAAAGATTCATCTTTTTTATTAATGGGGTCAATATAAATTGATTTTTATTAATTTTATTTAATTTTACAAACGTTTGCCTAATTGTGTATTTTGTTATCAGTTGAAGCTACTTTGGTTCAATAAATCGGAAAAAAATAAATATATAAAAAAAGGAACTCTGACCTTATTCCATTAATATAAAAATCTATCGAATGTTCGAAACAAAAACAATTTCAACCACCTATTAAAGTTTTTGTTTTATGTCGACAATTTACCCAAAAGCAGCCATAGTAAATGGCAATATAGCATAGTAATAGCTTAGTAGAATCGTTGAAGCACGTGAATTAGTTAAAATAATAAAAGATTTTATAGAATATAGAGTATTTAATTAAGACAGATACTCAAATTATTTAAATTTATTTTATATTTAATTTTTTTTCAGCTTCACATTTTAACCTGCTCATAGCATGGTAAGCAGAGGGAACTTGGGATCAATTTCTTATAGAAAAGACAATGCGAACAAGCGTACGGGTCACCTGATGACGAGGGATCACCGCCCACGGCCCCCTGTAACATCAGAGGAGCTACAAGTGCGTCCCCGGCCTTCCTAGTGCTTTAGCACTAAAACTGTTTTACCGCTATGCCGACTCCTCACTTTGATTTATAACTAGAGCGAATAAATAATAATATTAATTATTTCATTTTCTCGACAAGGAATCAAACTGACAACCTGCCACGATTGCAGTCACAAGCTTCTGCCCCTACAACATGAGATATATATATATATATATATATATATATATATATATATATATATATATATATATATATATATATATATATATATATATATATATCTCTTTTATATACACATCTTAGTCGGTTATTAAGAAATAACAAGCAACGGCAAGAATTTTGTAAATATATTTGAATTTTCCTCTATTAAGCTTTCCGTATTTGTATTTATGCATAAATAAACCTAAGCTGGATTGAAGAAGGCATTTACTAATATCTCTTGAGGATCAGATTTCATTCCACAGTAGACAATGTCTTTACATTGTATACATTAACATTTTGAGAGAATGTTAAAATTTGATAAAGAAATTTAGTTTTAGACTGATATGTAAAACTGTTGGTAAAAATAAACATTCTATAAACGTACTTGTATATTGTAAATATATTCGCTATATATTTTAGAAGATAGGCAGTATGTGCTACTTAATACGCAACGTCTCAGAAATCAGACGGAAAGTTGATTATATACATTATATATTAGCTCACTCTCTTTCTTACGTTATATTCAACAGAATTAATTACAAGTATTTTCATAATATAAAAATATATTATAAAATGATAGGTACCCAAAATAACTAGGCCAAACACGGTATTGAGTTCCACTCAACAAGCAATGTCCCAATAAATCGTCGAAAAATAGGGATTTGAAATATTTAAATAAGAACGGAGTATCTAAAAGTAACTCTACTATGTAATGACTCTGCTGTGTCCGGAATATAGTGTTAAATAATAAAAAATATGTAAAAAAATTCGTTTCACAAACACTTTATGTATTCGAGGAACGTATTCACTTACAGTCGAAGAGAAATTTCAATAGAAATACTCGTACAGTAACTCAAAACCTATACAGACATATTATTTGCACCGGACAAAGTCGAAGCGGCTAGCTTTAAGGAAGTTGTCGATACCAGAAACTTCATAGTTTATATAGTTCATTTCAAGTTACAATTTTCAAATTGAAACTGGTGAATTTAATTACCGTTTCTGCTATTTCATACGTGTGTATGTACGAGTATGTAGATATACTTGTTTTTATTACATAATTTATTCAAGTTGTTATTGTACATTTTATTAAGAGACGTAAAGTGTCATAAACACGCAAAACTGTCATAAGTATGATAAGTAATTACCCGCCACTGTTTTCCAACTGTTTCTGATTTGATTTAAAACATTTCTACTTGCGATGAGTGCAGTGCCTTTAATGACTTTGTAGAGTAAGTACAATGATGTATCGCAGTACACTAAGCTCGTAAACTTGATACAAAAGCTTTTAAGCCAGTAGCTTGCTTTGACTCTAAAGATGAAACAATAATGTATATGAGAGGCAAATTTTATTTATCGATATGAGAGATAAATCTTGATTTCTTTTATAAATTGAGTGGATTATTTGTTTTTTTTCTTTAAATAATATGATTGTCACATAGAAGAAAGACAATTTTTTAATCTGAGATTTTTTTTTAAATAATACAGACAGACATAAATATACTATAAACTATTCAAGATAAAATACAAGTTTTCTTCGCGAAGTAATACAAAAAATATAACAAAGGAATTACTTTTACATATCTTTACTATTTATCGTAAATTGACAGAATCTAAATAATAAATCAAGTAAATCTTAAGAGGCTGGACCTAATATTTCACTTTACGGGTACTAAAACATATTAATTAATAATTAAAAATTAAAATCAAACCATAACTGTTACCTTGTGTAAAGCTGCAACTACAATAGCGATCAATTCGTTTATTTGATTTAACTGATTTCAAAATTAAGGAGAGGTCAAGCCAAAAATAATCTCTATAAATAATTAAATATTAACTAAACTGAATATTTCCTAATAAAATTATTCATTAAAACCGTTTATCAATATGGGCACCTACGCCAAGAGTAATAAAAAATGAAATAGTAACTAAGTTAGTTTAAATATTTATGTTAAAAGTTTTTAAAATATTTTTCTATATTTATTATTTATATTTCTTAGCGTTTGCTTAAGTTGGTACATAGTAACGGTTAGGGCTGAGGGTTGGGTCCTCGGTACTCTAGGCCATAGTTTTCTCATGTCTTATCCTATAGTTGTACGATTTTTGGAAATGAATTTTCAATGAGTTTCACGTTGTACCCACATGACAGAAGGAGGCATTGCTTATTGAGTGCCTAAACTCAACGTTGCGCCTTCCAGAGAGAAGAAATGAAAAATTTAAATATTTAAAAATATAAATTTAAAAATATTAGTTGCACTACGGCACTATAATATAATGAGAAAAAATATTATTATTAAATAACAATAAAGTCATAACTAAGGAACTAACACTGAAGCGTCGGCAAGTTGATTGAACGCTTTCGAATTGGTTTAAAACTCGTCACGATGTTCCCTTTCTTTATGTAATCAAAGTATCTAAGATATAAAAGATAAGGGATTAGGACTATTTAAAACTATAGATAAATTTAAAGTAGATATATGTAGTTTTAACAAAATTAAAATGTTATTCCACAGTCAGGAAACTTTGAAATTTTTCTAATTATTTAATCCCAAGCTCAACTTCAAACAAAATTAAACCAATAGGCGTGGGTTTAAATTTTCTAACAAGAGATGAATAAAAATTAATAAAATAACGTTACAATATATACGTCTAATTATAATTAGTTTAATTTTAGTTTTAAAAAAAAATCTCTGTCTCTTTTTAATTTTTGTTTTTCAACCTAGTGTTAAGACACTCCGTTCCGTTCCCCGGTTTCTGCTGAATTTGGACATTGTATGTTGAGTGGTGGAATTCAACGCCGCACTTTGCCGTGTTAACAGAATAGAGAAATGAAAATGTGAAATACTTCATTCGTCAAGTGAGGATTGGACTCACATCCTATAGCGTTGACAGTCGCACGTTTCTGCCCCTGCACTACGACAGGCCTCTTTTAATAATTTGCAGAAGTACTATATAAAGTGATGAAAATGACTTGTAATAATTTTGTAAATACGGCGATCAGCTATGGTAAAACTATGCTTATAATAAATATGTACTGATAACTCGTATTGTAATTACGCGCTAATCTCAGAAAGGTCAAACCGGATTAAAATGCAATATACACTATTGTATTTTGGCAACCTTACTTCAAAAACTAAAAAAGTTATATCAATTTAAAAGTCTTGTTCGATAAAATTTCGACATTTTTATTCATTTATGTGTAAATTTCAGTTTTCAATGTAAATATTGTTTTAAAAAAGAAAGTTATTGAGGTAGTAAATAAAATAGCGCAATTCAAGCCGACGAAGCTGTGAGCTGGTCGCTAACTATAATGATTTAAACTCAACTTAAAATTCAAAGTAAAGGCAGTAACGTAACATAACAGCTTACTTTAAACTTTAAAATTTAAATTATGTATATTAAGCTTTTTGATATCGCACCGCAAATACTGGGGAATTGTTAAAACTTTCTGACAGTTGGACGTAGATAATAGAGGTCAATTTTAATTCAACGTTTCATTGTCTACTCTGAATTACTAG
>DWMZ01005596.1:0-10836 GCA_018249855.1 Eueides tales michaeli | reverse complement strand
TTACTTAAACCATCCCACAATGTTATATTACGAAGAAAAGACTGCGAAACTATACATGGCAACTGCTTATTATTCATAAATATACTGTGACGCAAAATAAAAAAATAGTGTAGCTATTCACTACATGCATTTCTTCGCTGTGGTAACAAAGCAAAGCGCGGCGTTGAGTTCCGTTAATCAACAAAGAATATCTCAAATTCGGCGGAAAATATCTCTATTAAAAGAAAAATATCTACAGAACGAAGCTGTAAAAACAGAGATTATTGAGTTAAGATTATATCGAAGTCTTGTAATTTTTTCTATTTATTCAACAATTGTCGTATACATCTTAATGACTATTATTTTACTTATTTTTTTCAGCTTCACACTGTATCCCGCATATGGTAGAAAAGGCATAGGGGACTTGGAAATTTAGTATTAAGACACTCCGTTCCCAATAAGACCGTTTCTCACTTTCCGCCGAATGATCTATTGCGTGCAAACAAGATTTGAACCCGTGCCTTTTGAACGAATTCCAAAAGGCGCAGGTTCGTATTTCGCTACGTTTAAATTTTTAAACATTTTCTAAATAAATATTATTTTCCTAACAATAGATTACACGCTAAAAATAATAAAGATATGGAAATAATACTGAGAAATATAGTAGTTTCTTTTTTACAAATAATTGAGCATCTTGTACTTTTTGGATTTTATTGTATGTTCAAGGAGATATTGCTTTTCTTTCCATTTTGGATGCAGCGATGAGTTACACCACTCAACTCACAAGTCTCAAAACAAGAATTAATAATAAATCATTCCTAAAAATAAAGAGTGCTTAGTCACATAACCTTTAAAATCGATTATAAAAGAATAAGAAAATCGTAAGATATTTATAATAAATATTGTGTAGAGACAATTCACCTCAAGATTGTACATTTTATAAGATATTTTATATCGTGCATAAGGAGGGATTTACGCTGCAATATCTCACCTGCAGCTGCTCTGACCGTGAGCAATGATGGAACAATTTCTGCAAAGTACAATTGTTTATATCTTGTTATCCAGTTTTAAACATGAACATTTTTAATTTCAATTTGTGAAGTAGGTAAATAAAATCTAATAATTGTAATTCTGTTTTATTTTTTTCTTTATGTTGAATATTAAAGTTCACTCCCATTCTGTACTTAACCTTAGTCCCGTACAGGAAGAGTTAGTTAAGATTCTCTGTTCTTCAGCAAGTTTCGAAATACTAAGTATTTGGCGTTGGGATTAAACACCTGTTTCGCCAAAGGGCCTAGCAATTGATAACAAATGCCTCAAGTAAGGTAAGAAATCGCAACTATCACGTTGGCAGTCAAATGCTGTTTCTCAGCACCACAACGTTTTATATTTCAGCTTCTCGCTGTATCACACACATGACAAGGCAAAGAAAAATTGGAAATTTAGTGTTAAGACAGGCAGTTACGTTCGCTACTTTCCGCCGAATTTGAATGCATTGTCTATTGAGTGACGAAAATTTACGCCGCGGTTTGCAGAGTTACCAGAGCGAAGAAATGAAAATATTAAATATTACATTTTGTCGTGTACCACAACTTGTCGCGCCTACATTCACACGGTTGTACCCCTTTTCCACAACAGAACTCAAAATATATATTAAAAACTTACCTATCGCATATACAATTTAATTACGTCTAATGGTTTATACGCGAGACAAGACTTTCAAGTAAATTATTATAACAATTCTCATACATCAACAAAATGAACGCTCAACTAAAACAGAGACTATTTACAATAATTAGAAGGCTGCCGTATAAATAAATGTACATATTATGCGAGCGTTAAGACAGTTCGGCGCAGGAACTTCTCGGTTTGGCAATTCGTATTCTAGGAAATGGAAATAATAAGGGAATAACTATTCCGTTTATTTAAGTTCCGAGCGCGTCCCTTGCAAGTTGATTTTATTATAACATTTAGCTCTTGAAAGTATCTTGAGAATTGCCGTAAACCTTCTAGAAGTAGTATCCGCTATGTGTACAAGCCAGTACAAGTAGCGTGGAGATTGTGAAATTGAGTTTTGTTTCAGGCTATATATTTATTGTTTAAAATTAAATTATTTTGTCCGCGTACTTATCGTAATTATTTTGTCTCGCTTTTCTAAAGTATATAGTATATACTTTAGAAAAGCTGACCTTTGGAACGTTTTAAAATGATCTGTGGTCAAAAGTAGTTAGATTGACTGGTAGGATATTTGTCCGATGCAATTATTATATCAAATTACCGCCATGTTTTTTTAAATTTCTAATGTGTCAGCTCCATAAAAAATTGTTGGATCTGTTTCTGAGATATTTCAAACAAACTGAACGACAAACAAAAATTGGTTTGGTATCGTGTATTATAAATAAAATACTAAGCAGATTTAGATAAAACTTTACAGTTATACAGCTTATTCGTCAAATTAACACATTATGTGCTAAATTATGTGTAAAGATAGTATAAAGATTTTGTATAATTACATACTTTTTTTTGATAATTTTGTATTTAATTGTTTTTAGTATTAGAAAAATATTGTTTATTATTTTTAAACTGCTATTCCCTATATATAGTGATAGGTTCAATTTCAGTTAAATTTTTGTATTTCCAACTTAGATACTTTTTATATGAGACAAAAGCATTCGTAAGAAATCAATTTAAAATAAAAGAATGAAAAATCAAAGATTTAAAAAATAACTTTTTATACTTTATTCCCAAAAGGTTTCTGGTACGAACACGAGTGAAGTATCGCAGGCCTTTCACGATTAAAGTTTTCTTTATTTACTATTACTTTCATGTAACGATGCTGAGCATACATTATTTAAGTTATTTTAATATTAAAGATTGAGAGACGTCACGATCTTATTTGTGTAAAATAATTGGTAATAGTTTTGATTCCCGCTTAGGGAATTAGCGATCTTCCACACTCTGGTACTCAACAGTATATCTCTTTTTCTCCCTTACTTTGCTATATTATGTTGAAGAAGGGGAGTTGTCGGACAAGATTATATGCCTATAATAATCATAGACTTTTTAATATTTTTTAAACCTGAATATCTACCATGTTCGATACACAGCATTCATCTAAAAAAAGAAAAAAGAGATATGAAAACCATAAAACTACAATATAATTCAACTTACTAACGTATCTAACAAAAAGTTCCAAGTATTCTATGATAAAAGCGTCTAAAGCATGCACTAAGAAAGTACTTATACGTAATTATAGATCTTTAAAAGGCTCTCAAATCGAGATCCACTGGAAGCAAATGGCTACTTCCCACTTTAAGTAGTATAGTCTAAAAAGACTATTCGCGGTTAGAAAATAGAAGTAATATTAGTTTTAGAAAAGCATATTTTTCTTGGTTAATAACTTTTTAAAGTCATTATTATAGAACTTGTGTCATGACGTGATAAATGTGAGTTCTAATACATTTTTCTACCGATTGAACTTACTATTCTGTATTTTCGATTAAATCACTGACAGTGTGCCTAGATGGTCTTATTCTTTTTAATTCGATACATTTTTTTCCAGCTTCCCGATATATCCCGCACATAGTAGGGCAGAGGTAACTTGGGAACCTAATATTAATACACTCCATTCCCATTTAAATACTTCCAAACTCCACTTACTACCTTTATAGCATTGAGTGTTGGGTAACGAAACTCAACGTCGCACTTTACCAGTGTCTACAAGTGAAAATACAAAATATTTTATTTTCTCAAGTGGGGATCGTACCCACACTGACAGACTGTGGTTTTTACAGTCACACGCTTATGCTATTAAATTAAATATTACAAATAATCATCTTGTTTTTTCTATTTAACTTTTCTTATAATTAAAAACTGACATAAGGGTAATGCGGTACAATAAGTAAAGAAAACAGGCGTAACTCGTAATCGCGACATGCAATCAGAGTTTATAATAGTTTGTACTCAGCTGTTCTTTGGCTCTACGCCAATAAAACTACTCAACCTAAGGAATTAACCTCAAGTATTGTATATAAAATAAATATTTCAGGTGACACAAATGTAAATTTAAAAGGTTTAATAGTATTTAAGTAATAATATCAGTTTTATTTGACTGTATCGGGTTCAATTCCCACTCAAAGAATAAATAAAGCGTACCGCTACTAAACACACAATGTCTCCAAAAATGGCCGGTGTGTGTGAAACATCACTATGTGTGTATAATACTAAAAGTGCAAATAAACGATCCAACATGGTTCGAACAACATGGTTCTGGTGGTCTGCACCAGACCGTGCGGTGCGGCGTTCGAGCCAGACAACCAGCCGCACACCAAACCATTCAAGAAGTATACGAATGAGTGAGAGTGTGTGAAGCTAGCGGCGTGTTAAAATTAGTTAAACTATATAATATTATTTACTCTAAATTCTATGTAAGTCTATTGTTTTGTATTAGGTAAATTGAAAACTCATTATTTTTGTAGTTCTTAACCCACGGAGTTAAAGCATAATTTAGAACGTAAAAAATATATTTTTTTATTTCGAGTAACGACCCTTGCATACAAAAGACGAGTGATGAAACAAGGCTTTATATATCTCCAAACGCCTCCTAATCCGAAAAATTGTTGTCGTCTTACGCTACTAGTTATATTCGTTGCGAAAAATTGGTTCGGTGCGCCGTCCTTAAGATCGAACTGTAGTTCGAGAGATTGGTTGGAGTTGCTCCGCACAGCTCAGCCAGTTCGTAGTGAAGTTAACGCTATAAAAAACAATGAAACTATAAAATATGTGTCTGACTTATCCCCGCTCAAAGCAAGCATTAGAGTAGTATGAGGGAACCTGGGAACTTAGTGTTATGACACTTTCCACCAAATTCCGTAGGCATTGCGTATTGAAGAACCGAATTAAAAATATGCCTCGCTTTTCTTATTACAGTAGCGAGGAAATTAAAATATTTAATATTTCATCAAGTAGAGATTGAATTGGGACCCTGCGCCAAGCAGGCCATGTTATATTATGTTTATAAAATATAAGTTAAAATATATTATGCATAATATATATACTAATAATATACCTACAATAAACTATATTTAAAAAAAAAATTGCATGAAAGTTTGTCTATAACAAAATAAATCCGATTAACAACCAGTACGTGAGAAGATAAAGCTTCTTAAAATCTATTTAAAATCCCCTTTATTCTTGAGCACTATTCTATTTTTATTACTCAACATCAACAATAAATTGCTTTTTCATGAATAAAACTTCAATAAAAAATTGGTTTTACAGTTGATCCGCAAGGATCTGTTATGTTGTACAATTAAAATATTAATTGTACTTATGTAGTTGCGAGGTCACTTATTTTCATATTTTACTTGTTGTAGACAAAATGCGGCATTAACTACTGCAACTCAATACATAATGTTTCGAAACATGGCTGGAAGTAGAGGCAGAGTTCGCAGGATCTGGATCCTCCTTTGCCTATGCCTCTGCTAAAAGCAGGATACAGAGTGAAATTAAAAAAAATATTGTTATAGTTGTGTATTATTTACGTCACAAATGAAGTTGAAACATAAAACATTTTCACTGAGAAAATGATTTATGTTTCAACTTGATTTGTGACGTAAATAATAAAATGTTGTTTATTTGCGGTATCCTAGCCTCTTCAAACTTAGTCGAAATAAATAATCGTTCAAAAATCTCTACAGAAATATTAATAACACCAACAACATCAATATTTTGTCAGTGTTTTCCATCGATTGCACAGACAATAAGTAACAAAGCATAATAAAATCCAACGCTTAACATCGAGAATGATATTTTTTAACGTCACGCTGTATTATACATATAACCAGGTAGGTATAGGGAACCTGGGAACCTAGGGAACCTGGGAGCCTAGGGTTTTTTTTATATAAATGTTAAACAGAGTTTAGAAAGAAAAGATTTATAGATGCATAGCGGTAGTATGAGAGGTACGGGGAGACATAAGTTGACCTTCGAAAACACAGTATCTACGATATAGTAGGTATTACATAAAAACCATCATAGTTTTTACGTCTCGGAGTACATTTGTGACACACTTTTTTTCTGTTTTTTTTTTAGCTTCACGCTGTATCCCGCACAAGGCAGGGTGGGCAGAGGGAACCCGGGAACCTAGCGTTAAGAAACTCCATTCCATTTCCGTTCCCCACTTTCCGCCGAGTTTGAGGCATTGCGTGTTAAGTGGCAGGACTCAACGCCACGCTTTGCCTTATTGCCAGAGCGAAGAAATGAAACATTAAATTTTTACTTTTTACTATTTTTAAAATATTAATCTAAATTTACAAAAGAAAGATACTTATTTAGAAAATGTATAAAAAATTAAACGTACCGGGATTTGAATACACGCCAGTTGGACGGATTTCAAGTGTCTTTTTTTTTCAAACTGAACCAAGACACTCCGTTCTCCGCCTATAGCCATAATACGAGATACTACGTGCTAAATGTAGTATTGCCGATCAAACTATATCACACTACGTAACGTTATAGGTTAACGTTGACTAGAAATATTATAAAAATACTAAATTTAAAAACTTTAATTATTAGGCAATTTAAATTTTTCGTTTCGTTTTTAAATTTAGTACTTTACTTTTCCTAAGTGTGAAATAATAGTTTATAAATACTAAAAATAGAAATATTCTAATTTCAAATAATCTAATAATTCTTATAAAAAAACATTAGTCAAACAATAGTTACAGTAGCTGATCAAACTGTACATTCAACAACCCTTCTGATACATTCTCTCAATGAAGACATCAATTAATCTTATATTCATCAGGTCAAAGCCCTCCATTTGCTGTTGACGATAACAGATGACTCTTTGTCATATCCGATAAAATGTACTTTCGTTCTTTACAAAGGAAATCGAAATTCATTACCAAATTTGTTATTGTTAATGAAATTGGGTAGTATTGTTAATGAAATTAAATTGAGGACTATAAAAGTGGAAAACGGAACAGATTGCCTTATCATTAGGTTTCCAAACGGAAAATATAGAGTTCTCTCTGCTTATACTGCCATGTACAGAATAGAGCGTGAAACTAAAAAATATAAAAGCTTTATTACTTTATTTTGACATAGAAATAGCTTTTTTTAGACAAGTTAAAAATAGTAACGTAGAAAGATTTATTTTAAGTTTTAGCCCCACTTGTGCTCCGCACATAACTATGTCGGCACAGGGAACCTGGAAACCCAGTGTTAAGACACTCCGTTCAGATTAAGATATTTTCATTTCAACTGTCGATCGAAATTAGGACACATTTCGTGTTGAGTGGCAGAATTTGTATACAAGATACTAGAACGGGGACAAGAAATTAATAAATATTTAGTCACTTCGAGGGGAGCATGAACCCATAAATAACTCCAATATTATTATTTATATGTTGTTAAAAAATTCTAAGCATTTTTAGGTTACAATCTCTACATCAATGATTTGTCATGAATTGTCTTATACAAGTATCTATTGCACTATATTCAACAAAATATTTCACAAAACCGACAAATACGTCACAATTATTTATAAATTGAAGACATTCATTTCGCCTTATTGAATATACATAAAGTTTATACCTTGTAAAATCTCTGTACTGAGATCAGACGAGGATAATTTAATAATTTAATTTTATTGGTAACATCTCTTCAACTTTTTGTTAACAAGCTTTAAAACATTGAAATTTCAACGAGGCTTAGAGGCATATTTATTATAATTTTTTTGTAACCTTTCCGTTTACAGGTATGACTTATTTTTACTTCCGAATTCTAGTGACAAATCAAACGCGGTTTCGGTATTCAACGTATTATACCTACTATGTTGCTAACTTCACTGGCTCATATCAGTAAGTTAACGTTTACGTAATGACTCAACACCTCGTACTTGTTACAAATTTGAAGAAATGAAAATATTAAGGCCTCGCGTGTTTATTTGCATTTTATCCTCCAAAGTGGTAATGTGAGCAGAGAGAACCTAGTCAAGATGTTAGATTAAAGCTACTTAACAGGCATATAGCAAGCCGTTTTTTTCATCTTCACATTATGGAGAAACTTAACGTAAGACAATCTGTACCCATATTAAGACACTTCCGTTTCTTACTTTCCGCTAAATTATGCATGTGGGCATTGCGTTTTTATTGGTGGAGTTGAAAACCACGATTCTCTTTGTTAGAGCAGAGCGTAGAAATGGTTTTTTTTTCGAGTGGGGACCGAACCCACAACCTGTTGCGATTTCAGTCACACGCTTGTGACTATACGCCGTGCAATCATGACAGGCCTCATTTTTATTATATTAGTAAAACAAAACAAACATCGTCAATATGTACCATACTAATATCTTATCAATTATAATTAGGTCTAAAAATTAGCAAAATAAATATCTTTTTTGAACTAAATAATTAGTTAGAAATAGAATATCGAGAAAAATAAAAAGCTCGAGTTTCATCATTAATTTAATACAAGCACAACACAATATGGTCACATTATCAATGTAATATACAATATATTTGTTCACATTTCTCATAATCGGATTACCGAAACGGACCGTTTTAATATTTTATCGCTAAGTAGATTGAAAACGAATTGTCTCCGTGTTTATCCGATTACTAAAATTCGTTTTTGTCCTTCAAATATAATGAGCTCGTAGATAACATTACAAAAAATACTGTGCTTCTCGATTATATATAAATCGAGTTTAGAAATTATATCATTATACAATATAATACAATAGATAATAAATATTTATTAAGTTGATATTCTCTAAAGAAAAACATCATAAATCATAATTATTAAATCATAACCATAATTAATAAATTCCAGTTTGAAGCTAAAAAAAATCATTTTTTGTGTGATACGTTAGGTTCAAAATGCTAGTTGAAAAATTTAACAGAGGCTTTACTTTTCCAATACTCTATCGACTACTTCGCGTACAAGAAATACATTATATTATGACCAATATCGAAATGAATAGCCCAGGCACAAAACCTTACAAGTAATCATTACCTTACTATTCAATCTAAATGGTCTTCAACACAAAGCGGCGTTGAGTTCCGCAAATCAACACATAGAGAGCGCGAAACTGAAAAAACAAAGATTATTTCATTAAGATTATCCAAGTACTGTAATTGTTTTTATATAATCATTATTCACAGTTGTTGTCCACATTTCGGCTTGCTTAGATAATTTTATGACTTATTATTATATGATTTTTTTTCAGCTTCACACTGTATCCCGCATATGATAGAGTAGGCAAAGGGAACTTGGAAATTTAGTATTAAGACACTCCGTTACCACTAAGACAATTCCGTGTCTCACTTTCCGCCGAATAAGCTGTTGCTGAGTGGAACTCAACGCCGAAACTCAACAATCTAACTTCTAATATTTAAATAGAAGACACACAAAAGAAGTTTTACCCTCAATTTCATTACACTGACATCAAGCTATTTTTCAATTCCCCAGGTCTCTGCGAAACGATCCAAGCACGTTGTTTAAAGGGTGATTACGGACGCCAAACTTTATTATTGCTAGAGCGTAACTCGATTAACTTTGTTTTTCTGAATATAAATATTTTAATGACAATTTTATTTTAATGACAATTTTATGTAAACTTTTAAAAAAGATTAACGAATGATATTTATATGTATGGACATATACCTATTAAGGAACGAAACGAATGATATTTGAACCTCCTCCTCCTCCGTTCAGGATTCATCCTGACTGACTTTTGGATATTTTCCAAGAATCGTGGATTCAAATTTAGGTTTGCTTAAACTTCTATTTAATTCGTTTGCTAAATAAGTATTATTCTTACATAAGCGTGGATTAACACTCCAAAAATAATAATAAAGGTATGAAAACAATTCACACTATAATAGGTATTTTTTACAATCTTTTAGCATTTCATACTTTTAGGAGTTTGCGCTGAGTTACTCTACTTCCCACAGGGTCTCAAAAATAGACCAATAATTAATTGGTCCCAGAAATAAAAAGTTTAGTGACTGAACTTTTAATATGGAATATAAAAAAAATAAGAAAATTGTAAGATATTTACAACAAATATTGTGTAGAGACAATTCATCTGAAGATTATAAATTTCATAACATATTTTATATCGTGCATAAGGAGGGATTTACGCTGCAATATCTCACCTGCAGCTGCTCTGACCGTGAGCAATGATGGAACAATTTCTGAAAAGTACAATTGCTTATATTGCTTGTAAAAGTCTCCTATTACAAAAGCGTCTAAAGCATGCACTAAGAAAGTACTTATACGTAATTACAGATCTTTAAAAGGCTGTAAAATCGAGATCCACTGAAAGCAAATGGCTACTTCCCACTTTAAGTAGTTAAGTTAAGAGTTACTGTATAGTCTATAAAGACTATTGGCGGTTAAAAAATAGAAGAAACATTGTTTTTAGAAAAGTATTGCTTTTCTTTGTTTTCAGTGTTGTATAATCATTATTGGAGATTTGGTGTTGTCACGTAGTGAGTGTGAGGTCTAATATGTTTGTCTACCGATTCTACTCACTATCTTTGTATTTTAAGTTGACTCATTGACACTGCGCCTAGATGGTCATAGTCTATTTAAGTCAGTATGTTAACAGTTTTAGTAACCTTAAATGGGGATCGAATCCGCACTGACACGCTGTCTCGTTTACAGTCTCGCGCTTATGTTGCCGCGATACGGCTAGCTTTATTTCAATATATAATCTAAATAAAATTAAAATTAATTAACAATTTTATTCCACTATTTTTTCCTAATAATTAAAAACTAACATAATGGGAATGCGGTACAATAAGTAAAGAAAACAGGCGTAACTCGTAATCGCGACATGCAATC
>DWMZ01005595.1:0-10836 GCA_018249855.1 Eueides tales michaeli | reverse complement strand
GTAAAACGCTTGTATTTCAAGCATTTTCCGCAATCGAAGAAAGCGACGATAATGGCGGAAAACGGCATTACATACATTTAAAGATAAATCTCAGTTTACATTTAGCTCTTAGGCCATTTTCCGAATTGTGAGACAGCGCTCATAACATACCAACGTGAGGTATAATTCGTGTCTATGACGTCACATGTGACTTGACTAGTGCTTACAGTAGACGGGTCGGAACGTTAGCATAGTGAGCAGTGACGTTATTTTGACGTTACTCGTCAATGGCACTATCATCATCTTCCATTTTACCATCTTCATCGAATGAGAGATCATATATGTAGATGTTAAATCATAAGTCCGGGTGAGATCATTTTTATGAATGTTAAACTGTGATGTTAAATCACATGTGGGGATGTACGATCATACGTGTGAATATCAAATTACAGATGTGGATGTGATATTACATGTGTGGATATGAGGTTACAAATGTGATAGTGAAATCAAACGTTAATACTTTATACCTAAAAACTACCTTAATTGATCAAAATGATTAATTATAATTAACCATTTTGATCAATTTAGTATTTTTTAATTTTCCTTTAGGTAAATAATTATTATCATGATTTGTACTAGGGTTTTGTATAACTAATTAGACTTTTATATGAAAATTAACATTTTATTTTTTACACCACTTTAAATATTGTGAAGTAATTAAGTACACATTAAACTAAAGAACAAAGTCAGTGTCTACAAATATTAACATCGATATAACAATTCTCTTACACTGTAAATGCAAATAATACACATTTAAATACTCAATATGATCAATTTTATACATTACAATTGGATACAATACAGTCCTAACAAAAATATCATATTAATTTTCACATGGATCGAAAAACTTTTTGTTTTTACATACAAATACTTTCAGTTATAATACAATTTGTGCAATGAATTACTAAAATATAGCATAATTTACAATATATGTATATCATTTTCGGTCCATTTCTGAACATATTACTTAAATACTAAGCTGATTCACGTTAATTTAAATTTAAGTTTAATTCGAGCATACACTGCGTTACTTATCAAGAACAACAACCTCATGAGAGAGTGACAGTGAAAGTATTTTATGTCAAGTCAAGAATTACAAATCAGTTTTTCGCTTAAGTAAACTTACTATATTTACAAATAAGTAGGATACATTTATTAATATTTATTTCCTTAAGTAGTAAATAGTACACAACGTCACATAAAAATGTAATTTACTCTAAATTCAATGTCACTCTCGATGATACAACATAATTAACCCTACAAACAATTATCCGGACTTTTTTAAAAATAATATAATATACAACATGTGCAAATTGACATCAATCTTATATTAAATTACTTAACGGCTCAGGGTAGCCTCACTTATCGAACCAAAAATCCGGTCTTACAGAATTAAGCAACAAAACACATTTTGTAACAGTGTCAAAGCTCGTTTAGGTCTTATTATCGTATTGTCGTGTGAACTAGTATCTGATAGTTATTGTCACGATAAACATTCCTAAATTTTGATTTTTCGTAGATCTCAATTAATACCTTAAAAATTAAAAGTTAATCACAAATTTCTAGTCACATATAGAAAATATAAAGCAATATAAAATAATACTGTTAAAATACAAAATAATACTTCAAAAATGAGCACCTTGCTCTTCTTAATAAATTATTAAGTCTAAATTTCAGTCAATATTTAAGTCAACTGATGTTTTTCTCTCAATTTTATTCGTGTTTTCATACTCGTCGTGAATTACAACAGTCGTTGCACTTATACTAGAAGGGCTATGGGAATGAGTAATATTAGTTCGGTTGCTATCTGCTAAATGCTCTAGTTCGTGACTTTCTAAATTAGGAACAACAGAACAAATGGAGCTTACACGCGAAACTGATTTTCTCTCTTCCGTTGGGGTGTCTTTAGAGGATTTATTACCGAAAATGTTAAGTAAAGCGCAAAGGAAAAAAGTTGCATAGATCCAACTAACTGACATTATTAATGCGAGAAATGTGCCTATTTGGTAATACGGAAGGAGGTTAGAACGGAGTAAGAATATTCCAGCGAAACCCGTGGTTAACGCTGCTGCTGCAGTTGGTCCTGATGACGCCGATAGTGCGAATTTAACTCTAGTAGATTTAGTGCCGCTAGCGTTTGTGAAACTTAGGGCATAATGTAAACTAAAATCTACAGCTAATCCTGCTGAAGTTGATATTGCAACACTCTCAAGTATGTTCAACTTCCATCCACTCAAAACTAATATAGCTATTGTAACTGTTGATGAAAAAATCATTGCTGAAAGTGCACTAAAACTAACAATACAACTAAACGTCGAGGGTATTAGAACTAGGAAACCTAAACCGGCTGAAAGTATCATCGCTATCACAGTGCCACTAGCTAAAGTGCCTTGGAGATCATAAAATTGAAGATCTGAAAGAAACCACCCACATTTTAAGCCTGAAGGTGCATTACCTAATTCTTTTCTTGTCCAGTTTTCGACTTGAATGAAAAAATCATTCATTTCCCTGTAAGACATAGAATATGGTACAACACTTTCGAATTCTACAACCATAGCCGCGACGGTAGGTGGATGGGCGGTGCGTAAAAATTTGGGCCCAGCAACACCCGGCATGAACAGTTCACGAGGGGTTTGATAAAGAGATTCCATTGCCTTAATAATACAAAAGTTGAACACTTCCTTCTTATATGGAAATTGAGATGTTTCGCAACAAGGCGTCCGGTTTATCTTGTCGATATTGTCTATGCATCGACGGCTCATGTACATTTTAAAACTTTCAATAAAACAATTTGGCAACAATGGACCTAACACTTGCTGGTAAAATGGCTGTGTTTTAATTTTAGAACAGAATTCTAACAACCAAGCTTGAGATTTAGGATTTGATATACTAAACTTATCATCGAGAATCAATTTCCCTTTCGAAAACGGGTCCATGTGGTTACCATTATCGATAGCCTTTACACCCCATATCCATCTAATAGGCATTTTGCTTCCAATTCCTATATCATTCCCAAATCTTTCAAACAAGAATTTTTCTCTATAGTAAATATCATATTGTTCAAAAGGATGTGAAGTTTGAAATAGTTGAAACTGCTTGGAGTCTGGCAGTTGAAGACCAGGATAGTAAAATACCACTACAAAACTGCCAATTCCAATAGCACCCAAAATCACTACTAAACATGTATGCAACCTCATTACACAAGTGATAATAAATCTGTTAAGAATAACCTTGATATCCTCACCAATTTCATTAATAGTCTTATTAATTGCACCTAACATGATTTTTTTACTTATACACAATTTTACATCTAATATAAACACTGATACTGGTAACCAACTTACCATAAGTATAAAGTTAACTAATACTGCAGTGCCTGCGAAAACACTAAAACAATTAATGGCTGGAATGTAACTCACATAAGAAGCAAAAAATGCAACTGCAGTAGTCAAAGAAGTAACAAAGATAGGTACAACAGTGTGCTTCAATGTTTCCGCCAAAATCTGCACAAGTATTGTTTCTCCTGCACTCGAAACATTTTTTATATCAGTCAGCCCATTTTCATCACTGACTACATTATCTCTTATCAATTGCTTACTTATCATTTTCCAAACTTTAACGTAAAGAAATGCATCATCAGCTCCAATTCCAATTACTACAACTATCACTAATAAATTCATAAATGGAAAAAACTCCAAATTGAAAACATAAATATAGAGAAAATATGCTACACCTATAGAATAAGTGATAGCTGTAAACAGCAACAATGTGAGGAGTAATGACTTAGTATATATCCAGACACACATAAAGACGAAAATGCCTCCAAGACCTATCAACCATGTATCTTCAATAATCCATCGGTCAAATAAAGCATTCTTTAAACCCAAATCCATTGCTGGTATAGAAAGAGTGTCATATATTAAGTCAGAGTCTTGCAATCTCATATAATATGGCAATACAGTGCTACTAGTCGGCAAAGGTAAAAATAACATTACATTTTTTACAAATGTCTGGGTGAAAAGGGGTGGAGCAAAAGCATCAGAGTCTAATATATAAAATAACAAATTGTAAACTGCATCATACTGACTGCAGTAATTTGGAACTCTACACCTATCCCTTTCACATGAAGCCATTAGAGTAAAATTATGAAAATATCCTGCACATTTTTTTAAAATATTCACAACATTTTTAACATCATCCCTAGTTAAATTTTCACAAGAGTTCTTACCAGATATTAAAGCTATATAATTTGGCACACTCCATACAGGGCAACAAATGTCTTCAGAGCGAGTGGACCTTTGGCACAGATTAAAGTAATCTTCTTCACCCAATTCAATTAGCAAAGACTGCAATTGACAAACTTTAACTACATTTTGAAAAGAAAGCATTGATTCATTTTGAGTAGATGTGACCACTAAATGAGCATAGTCTCCAGCTGGTGCCCCACAAACACCTGATGCATAATTGTGATGCCGGAAGTCTGGATATCTATCCATATTTCTAAGTGATTTCCATTGCTTTCTGGTGTGGTTTTTAATATAAATAATATCTTCATTCTCAATGGAAACATTTTTGCCATATCCCCAATGTACATGATCTAAAGTAGTGTTTACATCTGGTGAACTATATAAAGTTTTTGCAAAGGTGTTGTTATTGACTTTTTTCTTTTTATGATGTTGTTTTATTTTATGTTTAAGACCAGACCTTGTTTTGCTTAGCTTTATTTTATTACTATAATAGGATTCATTCATACGTAACTGATCTTCTATTTCTTTAGGATTTACGGCTAACCTTTTGGAAGGTCTTGTCTCATCAATAAGGTTTTCCCAAGCAATAAAGCGGTGAGCTAAAGTTGTTCCTCTAGTTTCGAAACCTACTACAGGATCGGAAAATGAAGGCAACTCGTGGCATACTAGTGGAATGACTGTGAGGACTGTAGATGTTACAACTATGGTAAAGAGGAGAAAATAAGAATGACGAACAATAAACCTGGCATAAGCAGACAACATTTTTAGTCCTTGACTTCATTGATCTCATATTTAATTGCTCAATCCATTGTATAATCATGTAAGATTTGGTCATGTCCTCCAGTTAAAGCTGTTTTGTACAAAATGAATTATAACGATTACATTTTTAAGATATAAGATTATTTTGCAAAAATATTTATCACAATAGTGACAAAAATCATGGTTTTTAAAAATAGAAATACAAATGTCACTGTCAAAAGAAGAAGTTTAGTTGCCATATTTGTATTTTAAAATTATCGTGCAATATATTTACGTTCTTTTTCGAATTGTGCATACAGTAGTGTAAGCACTAGTCAAGTTACATCAGTACACTTTGATGTAACATGTGACTTGACTAGCGCTTACAGTATTGACGGGTCAGAGCGTTAGCATCGTGAGCATTGACGTTATTCCACGTCAATGTCACTATCGTCAATTCCCTCGATTGCGGAAAATGCTTGAAATAAAAGCATTTCAACATCTTTATCGGCTACAGCACATACTCCACTCATGTTTTTATAAAAAAACGATCTGTTTGGTTATGTTTAACTTGTTGAATCCGTAAGCACACTCACATGTTGGCCGATTTATTTATACTGCTAACAGACGTTGACCAGCTCACTAAATCGGACTCCACGTTAGCAGTTGAAACGTAATTTCAGCTGTTTTGATAATTCGGAAAACGGCCTAATCAATTCACCTCTATGGTTTCGCATTATTGATCTCTATGGGGAATAATGTGATGTGTGTATGACGGCAACACTGTTCTTGTCTCTGACATCTTGTGATCACAAGACTTCTCCGTTTTGAGTTTTCTGTCAAGGTAGAAATTGGAGAAAAAAGGCCGTCCCTTTTGGGATTCTCTGGTTTAAGAACTCCAATTGATCCAAAAACACCACCAAGATGAGATACTTCTTAACGTACCTGTTTGTGCTGCTGTTGTCACTTGCCATACCCATATTTTCGTTGTACTACCTACTGACTGGAAAGGGTGAGCAGATAAGTTTCGGATGGTTCCTCGAGAATACATCCCCCTACATGTGGGGCACCCTAGGCATTGCATTTGCAGTTGCGTTCTCAGTAGTGGGCGCCGCGATGGGTATTCATACAACTGGAGTAAGCATAGTAGGTGGTGGTGTCAAAGCTCCAAGAATCAAGACCAAGAATTTAATCTCCGTCATTTTCTGTGAAGCTGTTGCCATTTATGGATTGATTACGGCTATCGTGTTGTCGGGTATGCTTGAACAGTACAAAGAACCATTCTTGGATATATCAATCAAACAACAGAACTGGATGGCTGGCTATGTGATGTTCGGAGCTGGTCTGGCCGTCGGACTCGTGAACTTGTTTTGCGGTATCTCCGTAGGTATTGTGGGTTCAGGTGCCGCACTCGCTGATGCTGCCAATGCTGCACTGTTCGTAAAGATCCTGATTGTAGAAATCTTTGGATCAGCTATTGGGTTGTTTGGACTTATTGTAGGTATCTACATGACATCAAAAGTCAAAATGGGCAACCAGTAACTTAGAAAATTATACTTGAAATTAAGTGTAAGTATGTATCAAATATTTTACGAATATAATAAGTATTATTTTGGTAATTTTTGTTTCTGAATAATATGTTATTTATAGATTTTTTTTTTATAAAAGAAAATATTACATGACTAATAATATAAATTTTCTATCCTACATATTTAGGCAATAGTGCTGCAGTGGGACAACATCTCAATGTAACCACTGTGAATATGGATTTATTCCTTATTCGAGTGTGTCATTGTAATGTTATGACTACTTATTTTTGAGAAAATGGGTCTTAAAATTATTGTATGAGTAGTAGTATACATCAGTGAGATAATATAGGTAAAGGAAAGATCTAGGTGACCCATACCTACCCCAGTGTTGATTTGCCAAAAAATTGTTGCTAAAAAAAATGAAGATAAATACTGTTGATTTTACTATACACACATATACAATATAATGACAAAATATAATAGGTGTTATATCATATTAAATATTGATTTTATGATTTCTTATTTTTCAGTGTTCAAAAGCACTGGATCATTCTGCCCTGACCTTGACTGCGACCACCTGCTGTAACCAGTGCAGTGCTAATTAATATATACCCAACAAGCAACTTAAAGCTTTCAAGTTTTCAATAAGTGTTGGACTTAAATATTTCTGAATTTCTGTTTCATTTATGTGTAACTATACTATGTTTTATTTGACTACCACTGCTCAAAAATATCTTCTTCTTAGCACTATTTCAATTTTTTTTTTCATAAATGGTATTTTAAATATGTTTTCATATAATCTGTATGTATTATAATTTGTTTTATTTAATTTCAATGAAATACTAATTTAATAAAAACAATTACTTATAACAAAGTTAAATAAAGTCATAAGGTATTAGTGTGCTAAGATCTAGATATTTTAACTGTTTTGTTTTGGAGTGTTTTTAGACTTGTAACCGATAGATATGAATGCCTAACCATATCACAGTGTCCTAATTTAACTGACTACATATATACTGCGTTATAGAATTCATCATTTATTAATTATAAATGTTACAAAGTAATAAAATTATACATATTTCACATTATGTATGTATGTATGTAGTTAGTTTGTATAAGGCTTAAACATTCCATGAAATGTTAATACAACATTTGTGAAAGCTTTGATTGGTAAATAGCCTGTATATAATAAATGACACTTTATAAAAGTAAATATATTTTTCCTATCAGCCATTCGTTAAAAGAACAACTTGTGTTGTTTCATTATATATAAGACCAATCATGTTTGTCTGTTTGCATAAAGTCTTCATGTCGATATTCAATTAAATATTACGTAAAACTATCTTTTAAAGTGTCTGTAGTCATTTATGGTCACCTAAAATATTTCAATAACATTTCTTATTACCCTTTTGAATTTTATGTCTATTTTTTATGAAATTTCAATTTGTAAATATTAGTTTGCTTCCTTATATTTAAAAAATACACACTAATTTATTATATATGTAAATTCATATCCATATTAACTTAAATTAGGTGTTATATGATTGCCGTACTTTATAAACGAATATATTACGATTCAGCACAAAGTGTGCAATAATTTATGGAACAAATATGTCTAAAAGTATTATTGTGTCAGCCTAAGTACTTTACTGATGCGTTTATAAGTTAAACATTTGTGCAAATGTAGATATTATGTATGTTGATGAATAAATAGCTAAAAGTTTTATCTGTTATTTACTGCCTTTGGTGTTTTATATCCTTTATATTTTGTTTTTTTTTTGAGCTGGTTATGTAATTTTCATAGTGGAACTGATGGTTCAGGCATGCATACATGTATTCCATCCTCTCTTTTTCTCTTTATAGTGTTTGTTGACATTAACGATAAAAAGGTACTATTTATATATTAACTGAAAATAAAGACAAAACTTAATTTAATGCGATTTATGTACCTGATGGAATAAAGGCTACAAAATTAAATGCGTGTATTTATGTACACGCGTGAGAAGTTATACTTCTTTGGCATTATTAAAAAATAGTTTTTAATTGTATGCAAACAATTAATTACAATAAACTTAAATTCAATGAATTCAAATGGAATTTATTATTAATATTTATTTATTTTTAAAATGTTGAATAGCCAACAATAAATATTTACCATTAATAATTTAATAATATTTAGCATTAATTATATTAAATTGTCTTGTGTAGGCCAGTTTGTTTTGGACTTCCTTCTCTTTACTGTTATCCTGGTACTTATCTTGAGGAGAGAAATCGGAATTAAAAACGAACTTCTATGATTACATGTGTTCTCCAAATCTTTCTTGGATTAACTTCTATCGTTTCATGTAACCCTGGTACTTCTGTTACATATTACGCGGTCAATGAAACTATTATTTCTTGTAAAGTTTTGTTTAATTTGACTTCCTTCTACTTGTTGCAGTCCTGGTAATTCGTACTGAAAACATATCTTAAAACTTACATCGTCTTTTTCCATAACGCGCCTTAAGAACTACAAGTTAACTTTAATAAAGCCTATAAAAATTTGGTTACCGATTTTAATAAATCATAATATATTTTAGGTTTTATATAATTTTCTTTCTTATTTTAGTTTTAATATATTTTAATTTTAATATAATTTATAATATATTTTAGTTTTAATATAATTTTCCTTGTGAAAGAAATGGAATACGTAGATGTATAAAAAATATTTTTTTATAGAATAGACAAGGTTAACCATTTCATAAGTCACCTGATAGTAAGCGGTGATTGCTGTGCACGACCCCGTGTAACGCTAATGAAGTTATATGTGTGTATACTTACGATACGGCCTTTCAGGTAATCGATTATATCTAAATTAAAATTATAATCGCATCTTTTGGAAGTAGAAAAGGCTTAGATAAAAAATTACTGCAATTTACAATATACTAATTATAAATAATTAAAAAGTGAACCAAAACTTATGGCCGAAATACTATATATATTTCGGGGATGCAAATTCTCATACATGTTTGTATTTGGTTTCCTAATTCTAAGATAATACGTCAACTAATTATTAATAATACTTACTACCTTACCTTCTTAGCTATAGCAAAGGCGAGGTATATACTATAACCTATATACTGCTCAACTCAGTATCACGCTGTACCCCGCACAGAGGGAACTTGGGAACCTAGTGTTGACGAAGCGTCCACCTATTTGTAAATGAAATTGAGGCATAGCGTGTTGAATGTCTACCTATATTTATTTTTACATGCATGTGCTAAATAGAAAATCACGATTATTTTACTACTACTTTTGTGTCGCTATTTTGATAGAAAATGGTGATATGAAAATGATGACTCAATCTTGTGACCTCAAATCGTTATATTTTTCTTACTAATAAGGAAAATAATAATTATTTATTAAAGTCTGACGTTTTTATAAACGTACAGGTATATGGTATATCAAACCTACTTTAAACTGTTTACTTTTGTCGGAACTGAAATATTTTACATACCTACCAATACCATAAATACATTTATGGTATCGGTAGGTATAAATCTATACTTATAAATCTAATGATAACTGACCGCGTCTGCTCCTATAAGATAAGTTAAAAATAATCTTATAGGAGGAACATTTATTAATATAATAGGGCCCAAAATAGGGTCATTTTTTTTATTTTGTCTTTGCATTTGAACGCAAAAACGGCTAACCATATTTGAATATAACCTACATCCCTTTCAACAATAAAATAGGTTAATAAATAAAAAAAGTCACGTCAATTTAAAAATTGTAGTTTGGCAAAATTGCTAATTTTATTCGCTAATTTTTTTAAGCGGAGACTTTTGTTTTTAACGTATAAATATTGTCTTAAAAATGATAATTTTATTAGAACAAGAAATTAATTGGGATTATTAAATAAAATACGGTAATACAAGCGGCCAATCCGAGGCAGGCACCAATTAATAAAACTATAATTAATGGATTAGGAATTTAGGATAAATATCGTACTATATTTTTGACAACACACAAAATATATCACAGTAGCAGATAATATTTATAAAATAATTTAGTTAGTAGTTATTAAAAAATTTTTAATAATCATTTTATTAAATTGCAAATGTTTACAGAGTATATTAGAAGCATTAAAACTTAGCCGTGTGATTCCGGCTTTGAATAGGATCACCCTGGTACTGATGGTGTCGTAAGAGGCGACTAAAGTACGAGTGGGAGAGTCACGTTGTCAGCAATGGCAACACGCATGGGCAGACTCGACCGGATTGTTACCACCCCCGGCATTT
>DWMZ01005594.1:0-10837 GCA_018249855.1 Eueides tales michaeli | reverse complement strand
TATATATATATATATATATATATATATATATATATATATATATATATATATATATATATATATATATATATATATATATATATATATATATATATATATATATATATATATATATATATAATCTCTTATATTTATTCTGTGTATTCACACTCGTCAGCTCGTTCTTCTGTAATAAAAGTTTGTTACTTATACTTACTAGACACTTGTGAAATGAAACGAAATGAAACTGACTCAGATTTTTTTATGAACACCAAATAAAGAAAAGCAGTAGGATTCATGGATACATTTAGAAATAATAAATGAAAAATTTATTTGATTGTTTCCATCATATTTTATAACTTTAGCTTTATTGCTGAGCTCGCCTAGTTTAAAGGAATAATATTTTTGCTCCAAAAACTTTCAGACGCTACCCACTGTGACGTAAATGTCAAAAGTCAAATATCAAAGACACGTGATTGTCTATTTCTAATTTCGCTAGTAATGATTTCAAATTAAAATTATACTACTTTCTCTAATTTAGAGTAAGATAAAATGCGGCGTTGGGTTCCGCTCATCACATAATGTCGTGATTTTTTTTTTTAACCTAACGCTTAGCATGGTCGACAAAAATAAACTAGTGGTAAGACATTCTCAATTTCGTCCCACATTCCTGATGCTCTTTTTAGGGTTCCTTTCTTTTTTACAAGGCGATATTGGCAGAGTGATTAATATTCAGTATGTCTTCCGTCTTTCTATTTGTCAATACCATTTATCGCGTAGAGGTTAATTTCAAATTAAATAATTATCAGAGTAAATCCGACTCGTACTTGACCGCTTTTTCATTTTTGAGTAAAAATAAATCGTTTTATCGATACTGCCTGTCGTAGTGCGTCGTGGCATCGGACTGGAGGAGGTTGCGTGTTCGATTCTCATTTGAAGTGAAAAAAAAAAAAAATAATTCTCCATTTTGATATCAAAACAAAACGCGGCGTTGAGCACCGCTACTTAATACACAATGCCTCAAATTCGGTAAAGCTACGTTCTCAAGTTTCCTCTGGCTACCCTGTTATGTGCGAAATACAGCTTCAAGCTAATGAAAAAAGAGAAAAAGGAATGACCAGTATTGAATGCTAATAAATCGGTAACTCTCTTATCTTTCCTTGTATTCATCATGTGATAAGATATAAGAAAAAAAAAACTAATTTCTCCATTAGTCCAGGGCGTGTCAGACTTGAGACTACTTTATCGAAGTCGGCACTTTGCGAGTCTGAGAAGTTAGTTGTACGTAGCGTATTTTAAAGTTTGTCGGGTGCGGATTATTTTATGACTTACAATCTGTTGCAAGCGTTTTGTCTTTCAAGTTTTGTGCTTAATTCTCTAATCTTTATATTAGATCTCGAATAAATTGCTTTGTTAACTGGAGATATATGTGTTAAAGATCTTTTTACAATTTTTAAATTTATTATTGCTTACAATTTTCCTTTTAATGTTGTCGTGGCGCAGTGCACAAGTGTGTAACTGTAGACGCTATGAGGTGTGGGTTAGACCCACAACTCCCTACTTGAGGAAACTAAATATTTAATGTTTTCATTTCTTTATATGAAATATTTAATATTTTCTATTTAAATATTTAATGTTCCATTTCATCGCTCTGGTAATAAGGCAAAGCGCGGCGTTGAGTTCCGCCACTTAATGCAATGCAACGAAATGCCTCAAATTCGGCGGAAAGTGGGGATCGGCAGTGGAACGGAGTGTCTTAACACTTGGTTCCCGGGTTCCCTCTGCCTACCCTGCTAGTTATTAACTGCAAGTTAATCAAAAAACCTTGACACAAATAATAATAATGATTTATAGCGCTCATATGATAAGTTGTTATATTTCATACATAACGTATACCAAATAAATCAAATTCAATGTAATAGGCCGAAGTCAGTGTGTTTATTATCATAAATACATAATTGATCATATCGGAACAGACGCTACTCAATCGCCTTTGAGGGAAGTAAAAGTATGGAGCTAGTATAAGCGGTGATAAAATAAGATATATTTTATGCTTTCCCTGTTTGTTTGTTTGTTTTATTTCTTTTAAATTATAAAAACCTTATTTTTATAGTTTCACACTATATCTCGCTCATACAATCGCACAGTAGGCAGAAGGATCTTAAGACCGTAGTGTTAAGGCACTCCGTTCTCTTCTTCACTGCTGATTTAGTTTTTGATATTTGCTTAAAAAAAGATTTTGATATTTGCATAACGAAAGATTTTGAGCTACAAAATTTGTATGTCATTGAAGACTCTATTGTCTCTCTCTACGCCGCTCACTTTTTCTTTATCAGATTAAGATTTTTTGGCATTACACTGTATCCGGTACATTGCTAGGCAGGCAGAGGAAACCTGTGAAAAGTGCTAATATTCCACTAATATTAAAATACGTCTGTCCCTAACTTTCCGCCGAATTTGATGCACTGCGTGTTGAGTGGAGTTGAGAATTCAACGCCGCGTTTTGCCTTGTTACCAGAGAAATAAAAGTTAAAATATTAAAAATGCCACTTTCTGAAGTGCGGATTGAATCCACAACCTGTCACGTTTTCAGTTACACACTTTTCTATACGATAGATCTGAAACGAGAATGACATTATGAAAATAATGAATTCCCAGTGAGTGGAAGGTGATTGAAGCCAAAACCGTCACGTTGATAACGTAAAGTTCACTGTCACTGCCACTGACAGGCCAAGAATTAAAAAAAATATTCACAAATCATAAAAAATATATGAAATCGTCTCCTTATAACGATGAAATATTAATTTTTTTAAATGATTAATACTAAGCCCAAAAATATACATACAATACCATTTTTAGTTTAAGGTGTTATTCCAAATTTAGGAAATAAAAATAATTAATAAAAAAATATATAAAAATTAAGAAGAACGTATAGCTTAATGATTCCAAGAGACGTGAGTTACTATACCACTACATTCAAATTTTGATACGCTTTCTAAATAAGTGCAATATTTTTATTATCCATTTCTAAATGTTATAAAATTTTTTACTCTACATTTATCACTATTCTTCAAATGAAAATGGAAACAACATCTTAAATTCCTTCAAAGTCTCAAGATAATAAATTCTAAATCGCTGCCAGTGAGACTGCACAGTGAACATACAAATACTTGCACGAGTATGTAAAGGCCTTACGCGTGACAGACAAGGCTGCACCGTATCGATATATTGGAATGTTCGGTCCATTTTCTCAAGATGTGCTTTAAATTTATTTTGCTTTGGTTATTAAACATCTACTTGTCAAGTAAGGCTATTTATCTTGAATATTATTATTTTTAAAGGAAAAAGAAATAAATAAAAGGTTGTTATATATGAAGAAAAAACAATATTACTTGGAGGTTTTAATTTGTTTTTGCTTCAAGCTGTATCCGGTACATAACAGTGTAGCTGAGGGAACTGGGAACCTAGTGTTTTATGTTAGTATATTTATTTATTACTAATCTTCACTTCAGATTTTTTCTGGTCCATAAAAAAAACGAGAAATCCTTACTTAGATCTTCCCTACACACCTAACCTACTTACAAGCCAAATTTAATCTATGTACGAGTAAATCAGTGTCAATGTTTACGTGCGTTATCTTTGAGCTTGTAACGGAATAATTCTCTCTATTCTATAAAATACTTTTTTGTTCTGTACGATTTTTTTGTATAATAGTTGTTGACGTAGAAAATTGATATGGATTGATCGAGTGCAAGCTGGAAGAAAACGTGATCGAGAATATCGTGTATTGTGAGGCACTCGCGTGAGTGTATATAATATGAAAAAAAATTATGAACAAAAAAATTTTGTGATTCTTTATGAATTTGGATCAAGATGTAAATTGATTTTTTTTTGCTTTTGATAAAGGTGTAGAATTAAGAAGCTGATCGTTATATTTTATTTTTTCTTGAAGTTTTCATTGATTGATACATGTTTTTTCGTTTAATTTTCGTTTGCGTGGGTGAGGGGGGGGGGGGGGGGGGGGGAGTGGTTAGCGAGCGAAGCGAGCAGGGGGCGGAGCCCCCTAGTAAATATATATCTTTTATTTTTTTTACTGGTTATTAAAGATTTATAAAAACTTTATTCTTTGTAGTGCTTATCATAATCAGTTTTTTTTCTTAATTCTATAACCACTTATTGATTAAGATAATTTGTAAGTAAAATAACAATTTAGCATTAAGGTCTACCACTTAACATGAAATGTACCTAATTTGGCCCTAAAAAGCGGTGAGCAGAGTGTCACTCTACTGTTAGATAGACACTCAGTTAACCGCTTTTTTATCTTCATAGCCCATCCTGCGATAGGCTACGTAGGAAAAACGTGAAGATACATTGTATTGTCTATATTAATACCTAAGACACAATATATTTGCCTTTCATATTAAGTATATATTTCAAACGGCAATCATTTTCATCCCTATGTAAATTTGTAATAGATTAGAGTTCTCATAAGATTAACTTACTATTTATAATAATATATTATACATATTGCTCTTGGCGAAATATTATGCGGCGCAGAGTTTCACCACTCAATACTAAATACTCCCAGAATTTGGTTGAAAGTATGGAATGGTAGTGTCTTAATGGGAACGAAATGTACACCATGTTCCCAAGTTGCCTCTGTTTATCCTGCTAAGTGCAGGACATAGTGTGAAAGTATAAAAAAAATATGTTTATATTTTTAATACATCCGACAAGCAATTTCATTTCTATGTAGATTTATAATGGATTGTACCTCATTCCAATGATCTGAAATGTTACTTCCACCGAAATGTTAGCCAACACTCCTGACCTATATCTGAAAACCTGGTTGTTTTCACTTTGTTTATGATCCCTTACTTAATCAACTATATGGAATAAATAAATATGTTCAAAAATATTACATTATAATAAAATATTGCGAGGGCGTAGTGGTACAAGGGTACAAGCGTGTGACTTTGTTAGTCAAGCAGGATAGTTGTGGGTTCAATTTTCATTTAAGGGCATAAAGTATTTAATATTTATATTTTACTTGCGTTGGTAACGAGTGAAAGCGTTCAGTTTCATAATTACTCCGAAATTCAGGTGAAAGTTGGGAACGCAGGTTTTTAAGGATTTCTGTCCACTCGGTTCTGTGCAAAATACAATGTGAAGTTAAACAAATATATAAAATAATCAAGTTGATGGTTTTAATATTTTATTGTAAATAACAACAAAAAAACAAACGCATTCTCGAAAATGAGTTATACATTGGAGACTGAGTGTCCTAACACTAGGTTTTGCCCAACATGTTATATAGCAAGTTATATATAGGGAACTTAGTGTTCAGTATCCCGTATATAAAAGATACAGCGTGAACTTAAAATAATATACGTTTTAAATAATAACTCATAAAGGAACAATACCACAGTGTTTACGATCTATTTCAGTGGCAATGAAAGCACGAAAGCTCCATTAAAACGATTCAAAAGGATTTGGTAACTTCCATCGACCTTTGCCTATTGTTATTATAGTAATGATACTTTACAATACGTTTATGTTATGCTTAATGTATAATAAATGAATGTATAATTTAATTACATTGAAAATGTAAATATATTTTAAGACAAGACATATTTTGGCTTAGTGGCACAAGTGCGATGATAATTGCAGGTTGTAGATTCGATTTTCACTGGCGGAAATTAAACATTTAATATTGTCATTTTCATTCTCTGGACACGGAGAAAAGTGGTGAGTTGAGAGTGGGAAACGGAAGTATCTTATTAACGATGGAGTATTTTATCATTTGGTTCCAAGATGAGCTCTGACTGCCTTATATGTGGTATACAGAGTGAAACTAAAAAAAATGGACATCTATTTGTTAATTCAACCGTAATTTGTACCGTTCGAAACCGCCGTGAAAGCGGCGCAGCATCTGATAATAACTGCAGCTGTTGTTAGTTCGATACCAATTCAAGGGAATAAATACTCAATTCAGATCAGATCTGCATCATGGTGTATCCTGCTCATGGTAAGTCAGACAGAGGGAACTTGGTAACCTAGTGTTGGGACACTCTGAAATTTATATTTTCAATTTTAATATTTAATATTTTCATTTTTTCGCTCCGCGTTTTTCGTTGAAGCGAAATAATGAAAATACTAAATATTAAAGTCAAAAATATAAAATATTTCATTTCCTCGAGAGAGGAGGCGATCGAACTCACAACCTGCTGGTTTAAAGCCACATTATTGTGCCTCTGCGCCACGACAGGCCTAAAACAAGAATAAATTATTAATAAGGCAAAGCGCTGCGTTGTTTTCCGCCACTCAACACGCAATGCCTCAAATTCGGCGGAAAGTAGGGAACGGAAGTATAACGGAGTGTCTTAACACTAGATTCCCGGGTGCCCTCTGCCTACCCTGCCTCGTGCGGGACACATCGTGAAGCTAAAAAAAAAATTAAAACACTTCTTTGCTCTGGAATACAGAACGCCGCTTTCGAATCCTCGCCTCAAGAAACAATTTCAAAAATGTCGAAAACGAAATTACTTAGGTTTTTCTATTTTAAGAGCAAGTAAATCTATACTTATAATAAATATGTAACTGATCACTTGACATGGAGGATATATTTAAAGAATCTTATAGGAGACTTTTATTAGTGTAATAAGGTCCAAATTGGTAAACTTTTAATTTGTCATCCGTGACTGTCCGTATACGTAAATGCAGTTTATGTTTTTATCTTTTGGCAACCATTTTTCAACATTCAGTGTTTGTTTTGTTTAAATTTGTTAATAAGCAAAAACTTTTTTATTTTAAATCAAACACTTTTAAAAGGATTATTGGCGTATATTGAGTTTTAAACATTCTTGGAAACCCGACGTTTCGAACACTGACCTACTCGCGATCACGGACTACAGTAAAGTGTTTGAAACGTCGGATTTCCAAAAATGTTTAAAACTCAATATACGCGATTAATCCGTTTAAAAGTGTTTCATTTAAAATGTGTAACAATCGCGAAAATCAAAGATACTATTATAAAAACTTTTTTAGTAAGTCAATTTAAATTATTTAAGTCGGTAATATTGCTACTTAACCTAAAAAAACTAAAAAAAGATATTGTCTTAAAAGTTACAAAGTAATTGAGATTAGTAAAAAAAAAAGGGTAACCGAAGCGGGCGAAGACACGGGCGTATCACTAGTTATGAAACATATGTATATATAATTACACGCAGAATATCATGCACTTTGGCCGAGAAATTTGCACAAACATACAAAACAAAACAGATACAGCGACCTACTTACCTGACCCACATACCTGGACGTGCTCCTGTACATCTAGATTATTAAACGGGCTTAGGAGTCTTTTGGTAGGGAAATTCCCTTTTTCTTAATTTTTTCAGTGTCTTTTCTTGGAAATTTGTTATAAGAAATTGTTTTGTTTATGGAAATATAGATAGAAAATATTAGGTTTGAACTGAGAAGCTATGAATATGAAGTTGTCTATGGTTATAATAAATCTGTAACCGAATACTGTCTGTACATGAAAGATAGATTAAATAACATCTTATAGGGAGACGTTTATTAATATAAGTTTACGCTGTATCCCGCACAAGGCATGGTAGGCAGAAGGAACCCGGGAACCTAGTATTAAGACACTCCGTTCCACTTCCGTCCCCACTTTCCGCCGAATTTGAGGCATTGCGTGTTGAGTGGCGGAACTCAACGCCGCGATCTGCCTTATTACCAGAGCGAAGAAATGAAACATTAAATATTTAAATTGAAAATATTAAATATTTCATTTCCTCGACTGGGGATCGAACCCAGAACTTGTCGGTTGCAGCCACACGCTTATACCGCTGGGCCACGACAGGCCTCAATTATATTAATATAACAAGGCCCAAAATAGTGTTTGTTTCTTTTAATTTTTTTTCCATTTGTGTTCGCGTTTGTACGCGATAATTTCTTCAACATTAAGCTAAAATCGTTTAAAAAATAAGTAACGTCAATTTTTTTTTTAAATGACTTTTTGTTTTTAAACAATTTTTGTTTTTAAAAAAATTAAGTTCGACGAATTGCTACAACATTTTTATTTATTTTAAAATTAAGTTCGACAAATTGCTACAATATTTTTAGCAACTTAGAGCTGTATCGTAATATATAGCAGAGTTCACGCAAAGGAAACTTGGGAATCTAGTGTTATACACATTTCTGTTAAAGCTTGTAGAGTGGCGGAACTCAACGCCGCACTTTGCCTTCATACCGGAGGAAAGAAATGAAAATATTAAGTATATCAATTCCTCGAGTGGGAATCGATTCTATCGCGTTTACAGTCGCACGCTTCTAGCCCTGCGCCACAACATACCTCATAATATCTGCCAAGGAAAAAGAGGGCAATGTACCAACAATTTCTTAATTTAGATGGAAAACGTAAAACATAGTGTCTTAACACTAGCTTACTCTCCTCTCTCCGTCTGTCTTAATAAATAATCTTAAATTTATATTCCCATTAGAATTATAGAAATTCTAAGTACGTTTTTTTTTTTCGCTGTAGAGTCACCGCGGCTCCATTGTCTCGGCTTAGTGCATACAAAACATTGTTTAAATAACTAACGAGGCGAGGCTATTTCGAGCTGGAATAGTTCTTCACACGAGTTCAGCATAACTTTTAATAATGGTCTACCCAATTAAACAAATATTTATATTATTTTTAAAATAATTAATGTAGCTTTTTTCTCCTTTATCACGCACATGAAAGAATAGGCTAGAGCAAAGTAAATGAAAATGTTTCATATTTTTTTTTCATTTCCTCAAGTGAGGATCGAACCCACGACCTGTCGCGTTTACGTTAGCACGCTTGTGCCACTGCATCATGCTAGCTGTATTTCGTATACAGCACGTCTGAGAAAACATAGTGTTAAGGCACTCTATTTACCATGTACTGACCAATTTCTGAAGCGTGTTAAGAAGAGTAATTCAACGCCGCGATTCGTCTAGATAACCGGATGAACCGAGTGTGAAATTATGTAGGTTTTTGCGCAAAATGTTAAAATTTCACTTAAATTCGAATAATTGATACAAAAAAGTAATAGTTTTCTTATTTTATTTTGTAATATAAAAGATTCCTGCTCAAAGATTGAGAAAGAGGTTCCTTTACTATCTTGCTATGTACTGTATACGTCATAATTAAACAAAAAAACAAACGAACTTTATTCAATCGTGACTTGTACTAATTTTTTTTAAAAATATTATTCCATGCTTACGAAATAGAAAATATTTGAACACAAAAATTAATTAAACAGAATTTGAACCAGCGCCTATCATATGATCTCTCATTTTATCACCAACAAAGAAATTAATAACCGAATTAATATTAAAATTCAGTACGAATCCATCAATATATCCACACAAGCTCGACAAAACACTCAAACAATAAAACCGGAAGTAAACAGAACCAACCTTCGCTAGAGAATTTCATTAATACGGAACTCTATGTAAATCTTAAAAAATGCAGAGCTTAGGCCCGCGGCCTTGGAGCCCATGGCTTCAGGTGGGATCTTCATTAAAATTCGCCCTAAACCCGGCCCCAAGGCTGCCCGGGTCGAATAGAGATGCTGCGCCTTTTACTATTGAAAACTTTTGACTCAACAAGCTTTTTGAGTGGATTAAATGATATGGAAAAAAGATTTTGAAATCAGTCACGGCGTAGTTGTACAAGTACGACTGGAAAGACCTACCTAGATTACCGCTCGAGGAAATAATATATTTGTTATTTTTATTTCCTGTCTACATACCTACCTAGTGCAAATTCTGCCACTCAACACGCGATACCTGCAAAAGATGGTGGAAAGTGAGTTTATGATTTTGCATACTTTTCAAGCACCAATGACAATGCCCTACTCAGTACTCACTCAGCTTCACGCTGTATCCCGCACATGGCAGGGTAGGCAGAGGGAACTTAGGAACCTAGTGTTAGGACACTCCGTTCCTCTTCCGTTTCCCACTCTCCGCCGAATTTGAGGCATTGCGTGTTGAGTGGCGAAACTCAACGTCGCGTTTTTGCTTTATTACAAGAGCGAAGGAATAAAACGTTAAATATTTAAATTGAAAATTATAAATATTTCATTTCCTCGGGTGGCAATTGAACCCACAACCTGTCGGTTACAGTCACACGCTTATGCCGCTGCGCCACGGCAGGCCTCACAATTATAATGCAATAGTACGAAAAAAAAAGGTTTATCATGCACATTGTAGAGAGTAGGAAGAAGAAACCTAGAAAACTTGTGTTAAGAAACATCGCTTGCTTTAAGACTCTTCCGTTTCCCTTTTCCGACTCAATTCTAGAGAATTCTAGAGACTCAATTCTAGAGACAGATTGTTGAGTAGTGGAACGCTGTGTTTCACCTTATTACCAGAGCGAGAAAGTAAAAATATTAAGTATATAATGATATGATGATGAATAAGCATTGAATCCACAATATGTGCACGCATGAGTCCATGTGCCATGACGGGCCTCAGCCTCTACATATTATAACTAACATAATTATTCACTATGTAACTTACAAAGTTGTGGCCCAGAATAAACATCCCAAGGCAAATTGTAGAGCTACGGATTAAGCTTTGTGTACTTGTGTGTATATTTGTGTTTGGATATAAAATGAAATTATTATTATTTATATTTTTTTTAGCTTCACGCTGTATCCCGCACAAGGCAGGGTAGGCAGAGGGAACCTAGTGTTCCGATCCCCACTTATTATTTTTCGATATGAAAAATCCTGTTTTAGTGATTTTTACACTTTTGTGTCAATTTTCTACTTAAACAATATGTATCGACAGGAATTTAATGTTACGACACTTTGTTTTG
>DWMZ01005593.1:0-10837 GCA_018249855.1 Eueides tales michaeli | reverse complement strand
ACAGGTTGTGGGTTCGATCTCCGATCGATAAATGAAATGTCTAATGTTTTCAAATTGTATTTAATGTTTTCATTTCTTTGCTGTGGTGGTAACATGGCTAAGCGCTGCGTTAAGCTCCCCCACTCAATGCGCAATGCCTCAGATTTGGCGAGAAATGGTTAGCGGAACGGAGTGTCTTGAATTTCTTAAGTTTCCTGTGCCTACCCTGCCACGTCCGGAGAAAAATATTATGAGTGATAAAACTTGTTACTGTGTTCTAGTTAGCTTAAATTAAAACTGCGAAAATCTTTCAGTCAATATAGTATGTGTAGTGGAAAATGGAAAATATAGTTCGATCCTCGCTCCAGGAAAAGAATAATGAATATTTTCATTTGTTCACTCTAGTAACGAGTTAAAGAGCGCCGTTGAGTTACGCCACTTAACACGCAATGCTTCAACATGCTAGAGAAACGGAACTTAGTGTCTTAACACTATGTTCCTTAGGTTCCCCTGCCTACTCTGCTTTATGCGGGATACGTATGATGCCGCGAAGCGAAAACAAACTCACAAATACCTCCTTTATCCGTACGAACTGATTGCGCAACGATGAGATCAAATATTTTTTAATTTGTTCTATCATCATTTACCTTATGATTGAAGTTGTAATAAAAACTAGGTTTGCTCAGATTCACCATTCTACCGTCGGAGTAGTAAAAAACGACAGTAAAACGACTCGAAAAGACCTTTTGTGTAAACAGGAAGTTGCCCAAAACAGGTGGTTTTATTACGAGCGACTTGCATCGTATAATGCCTGCGTACGATCAGTACAGAGCGAACTAAGTTATATAAATAACTGCTATTCTACATTATTTTACTATATAGTGTGCAGGCACAGTAGCAGGCAGAGAGAAACTGGAGACCTAGTGTTAAAACATTCCATTCTCATTAAGACACTTCCGTTCCTCATTTTTCTCCGATACATTCAGTGTTGAGTAGCGGAACTTAACGCCGCTCTATGCCTCATTACAAATAAATATTTTATTTCCTAGAGTGAGAATCGAATCCATCATCTGTCGCGTTCACTGTGGTATGCTTGTGTCCCAGCGATAGCTTGCCTCAATTTTGTGTATATTTTGTATATTATTTAAATGTATACTACTTTATGGTTAATTGTAGATAAGCTTCACGCTGTATCCCGCACGAGGCATAGTAGGCAGAGGGAATCCTAGTGCCAAGACAGTCCGTTTCACTACCGTTCCCCACTTTCCGCCGAATTTGAGGCACTGCGTGTTGAGTGGCGGAGCTCAACGCCGCGTTAGCTACAATATCTATAAAGAGGCCGTCGTGGCCCAGCGGCACAAGCGTGTGACTGTAACCGACAGGTTCTGGGTTCGATCCCTACTCGAGGAAATGAAATATTTAATATTTTCTATTTAAATATTTTATGTTTCATTTCTTCGCTCTGGTAATAAAGGCGAAAGAGCGGGGTTGAGTTCCGCCACTCAACACGCAATGTCTCAAATTCGGCACGGAACCAAAGTGCGACAGAGTGTCTTAACACTAGGTTCCCAAATTCCCTTTGCCTACCCTGCCATGTGTGGGATACAGCGTGAAGCTAAAAAAAAGGAAATATTAAATATTTTATTTCATCGAGTGGGGATTAAACCCATTAATCTGCCGCGTTAGTTACTGGAATTTTCACTCTCAATACACACGGATATTGCTATGGAGAAAAGTGTTGTACATAATTCGCGTACATTATCTCACCGACGGGCCATCGTGAAAGTTCAATTTTAATATAAATGGTCGCTTATTACATGCATTGTTCATGTCCGCAAGTTGTTTGTGTATCGTTTACTAATATGTAGGTCGTCTGTATTGTTTTACCTCTATCTTTTATTGTTAACATTTGATTTTTTATTTAGTTTTAATTCTTATACCAATACATTTTTTTAGCTTTACGCTGTATCCCATACCAGGCAGAGGGAACCCGGGAACCTAGTGTTAAAACACTCCGTTCCACTTCCGTTTCCTACTTTCCGCCGAATTTGAGGCATTGCGTGTTGAGTGGCGGAACTCAACGCCGCGCTTTGCCTTATTACCAATACATACATATATTTAATAGAAGTGTATATCGTCGCTTTGTTTCTTTTTCTCAGTTTTATTTTTTTTTCTTGTATAGTAAGGTTGGGAGGCAAAATCTTGTGTTATGGCACTATGTTCCCTACTTGTCGTACTTTTTATTAAAGATTTTGAAAATGGACAGAATTCATATTTGGAATGACACATGTTCACAATTACCCACTGATCCTAGCTAGTCTCAATTTTATTTACTTCCTACGGTACAGTACATACACAAACAATAGAACATACAATAGTTTTACTAAAATAAGAACCACACTAATTTATTCATATTATGTTATTTCTACATATTTTTAATTTTTTTACATTTATACAATAGGTAATAATAGGCCTGTCGTGGCGCAGTGGCACATGCGTGTGACTGTAACCGACAGGTTGTGGGTTCAATCCCCATTCGAGGAAATGAAAATTCGACAAAAAGTAGGAAACGGAAGTAGAACGGAGTGTCTTAACACTAGGTTCCTAAGGTGCCTCTGCCTATCCTGCCATGTGCGGGATACAGCGTAAAGCTGAGAAGAGAAGAAAATGAGCAATAATCCTTGTATGTTACTATGATAAATCTTATAAGTCGCATGTCAAGATCGTAATTTGTTAAATTAAAGCAAGCTTGACTCTAGAAATACCTACTAGGCAGCGTCTGCTCCACGGACCTAGATAACTGAATTAGTATCTGTTACATCATTCTCATAATGTTGCTACTACGTACGTAATTGAGCGCATCATATCTAGTTCATAGTACACTGGAGTAATTGGGCTACAAATATCATGTAAAACTTAGGTATCGCTTGTTTCGGTGCGACAATAACAAAAAATATAATATTTAACTTTCTTTCTGCCTCACATACGTCGGAAAGTAGAGAACGGAAATGGAACGGAGTGTCTTAACACTAGGTTCCCGGGTTACCTCTGCCTACCGTGCCTTGTGCGGGATACAGCGTGAAGCTAAAAAAAAACTTTCTTCTAAGATTAGTCCAATTACATTATAATTGCAACAAATAAATTATATCAAACCTATTGAAGCCTGTCGTGGCCCACGGGCTCACGAGTGTGACTGTAAACGCGACAAATTATGGATTTGATTTCCACTTGAGTAAATATATATAATATATTTTTAAAATAAATATTTAATGATAAAGAATGTGTTTCTATATTGTTTATAAAACGAACGTCAGTTTTCTATATTGTTTATAAAACGAGTGTTCCTGAATTAACGGTATTATTTGTTATAGTTCTAAATTAATAAAAATTAAATACTAGCGACCCACCCGCGGCTTCGCCAGCTTGAATTACGCTATTTTATTTAAGAATTTCATCTAATTTCTTGTTCTAATTATATTATCACTTTTAATACGATTAATATCGATACTTTAAAAACTAAAATTTCACCTAAATTAATAAAAGTTTTGTAGTTAATAATTTTGTCGGCTTTAGTATTTTAAATTGGTGTAACTTTTTTATTTTTTCACCAATTTAAATAGAACAAACACTTTTTTTCTGAAATTAGCGCGTATAAACGCACAGACAAACAAATAAAAAAAAATAATTATTCCATGTACAGACAGTGATAAATTACAGATTTATTATAAGCATTGATGTTTGTTTTGCAGGTGATGCTGGGCGGGGCGGTAGGCGAGGGGTCGCCGGGCGGCGAGGACCTGCTCACCGTCACCGTGGTGCGGGACGAGCACGGCTACGGGATGAAGGTCTCAGGTAAGACTTAACACTTGCTAAATTACTTGCTAGCTTAGTTAATTTATTTTGTGGACTGAGTCTTTTTTAAATCAAAATATTCTTTATTTAAATATTAATAAGGCCATTACAAGCACTTCTGAATTGTCAAGTTACATAGAAATGTCTATAGTGTCAGTTCTACGAGAAGATACCATCAGATCGGTAGGCGGGTCTGACGTGAAGAGCTGGCAAGATACTCCCCAGTTGTTAACAATTATCAGATTTCCGAGTAAATATCAACAGTATTTAATTATTAACGTTATTATTATTTTGGTAATCTTGGATAGATTTATGCTTTGTCTACCATTATTAAAATAGATTTTTTTTTTTGTTCAGAAAAAGAGCTTTGAAAGCTCCACTTTGTCAAACAAAAATAAAGATATTTCATACTTTGAATTTAAATTACTATTTATTGTGTTATATATTTTTTCCTATAAAGTACACAAGTAGTTATTTACACTTTTATTAACGCAACAACCACTTTATAAGAAGTTAAATTGTCGAGCTCCGTGCGCCTTTACACTAACATTACAAACTATTTACATATTTGCGAAAGAATTAGTTGCGGGGGCGTGTTTAATGAGTGCCTTCGACTTGGAACCGGTAGTGAGTATATAGTAAATGCTGACCCCAGTCTGATAAGAATTTGATTTGTCTATATTTTAAAGAGTTTTTTTTAGCTGATCTTTGTATTGTTTATATGTAATGATGACTGAGTTGGTGATAACTGTTTAGACAATTTTTATGTTTCTTTTATATAAATATATCATGGTGCACATTAGTTATTATAATATAAAGAAATATATGTGAAAAAATATTTCTGGTTTTCGTTCTAGAATTTCTTTTATAAAATGTGGCATCCCATTGTATATCGATAATTATAGGTATTCCGTCAACCTTTTTAGACAACCTAACTAATCTAACTAATCGAGTGGGATTGGAACCCACAACCGTCGCGTTCCGAAACAGACGTTGCTGCTGTAACACCACGGCGTGTTACAGCAGCAACGTCTGGTAACACCTGCCTTAAAAAATATTAATATTTCTGCTTATTCAGAAAACGTATAAAATTTTTTAACATTTGTCAAGTGTGAATTAATATTTTAAAAATATTAAAAATATAAAAGTTTCTAACTATATAATATTTATGTCGTAATTCCAAGCTGGGAAAGCTGCTCTCTTTACACTAAGTGCTGTTTTTTTTTAATGAGACGAGAAGACACAGGAGAGCTAAAAGTAAAATTACGTCGATGTCAGGCGTCGTTTTATGCGAGTGTATCATTTTATGATCTCAAAGTGTTTGGATCGTTAAAATATCTTGTGTTAGAAAAGATTTTAGATGATAATATGTTAAAGGGTTAGGCTGTGCGTTTATTCCAAAAAAATATTTTTATTATGACTTAAATAAAACACATATTTGCTTATTTTTACATTTTCTCGATATATAATGGGATGAATATGATGAGAACATGTATCCCGCACATACGCCCAATTTCCGACGAATCTGAGACTGCGTGTTGAGTGGCGGAAATCAACGCCGCGTTTCTCTTCGTTGCCTGAGCGTAGTTATAAATATTTTGTATTTAATTTCCTCCTCAGATCAAACCCACGATCTGTCGTGTTAAGTGTGTTTGTGTTTAGTAGTAAGCTTGTGCCCCTACGCTACGACAGGCTACGAACAGTTATTGTAGCTTACGCTATAAATATTTGAATTATGATTTTCATACTAATTTCTACATCCATTTTTGCCTATAAACTCTTAACTTATTAATATTAAAAAAATAATAATTTAACATGTTAAATTTCAGGTGACAACCCAGTATACGTGCAATCCGTCAAAGAGCACGGCGCTGCGTGGCGCGCTGGTCTGCGAGCTGGTGACCGTATCCTCAAGGTGGACTCCGTGCCGGTACATCATCACACTCATCAGCAAGTCGTACATATGATACGAGGTGAGGACTGTAAAGAACTGACAGGTTGTCAGTTCGAGACTCACATACATGTGACACAAGAATTTCTGGCTTTGGTAATGAGACAATGCAGGGCGTTGAGAAATTTAGTGGCAATTGGAGAACGAAAGTGTCTTAACAGAAACGGAATGTCTTAACACTAAGACAACTTAAGTTCCTAAGTTCCCTCTGCCTACCCTCCTAGCTCATGAATCACAGCATGAAACTAAAAATATATATATTGAAGTACAATTTGTATTCAACATTAATTTTATTTTTGTCTTACCGGCCTAGCAATCTGGATGACGCATATTAAATACTGTTTGTTACGTTTATGTCGACGCATTAAATATACATTTCTATATTGAAAAAACGTTGTAGTCGTGTTATCAATTCGTTACAAATTATTTGATAGGCGTTTGTTTGGTGATGCGTGTCCGTTTAGGCGTCGAAGTAATACATGGTTGGTCATCGAGATATCTCACGGGAAACAATGACACTACAATTGTGTTCGTTTACGTTGTATTCCGCACATGGCATGGTAGACTGAGGGAACCTGGTGGGAACCTGGTGTTAGGACACTGTGTTCTGTTCCCCACATGCGGAACGGATCTTATTATATATGGAAAATCTTATTGATTAGCCCATATTGTCAGAAATGTTATTGTTACCTATTAGCAATTAAAATGCAAAAATGTTTGTAAATAAAATGAGTAAATACTCTCCGATTAACAGCAATGTTACGTAAATAATAATTATATGTTGTGCTTTGCTTTACGCTGTATCCCGCACGAGGCAGGGTAGGCAGAGGGAAGTCGGGAACCTAGTGTTAAGACACTCCGTTCCACTTCCGTTCCCCACTTTTCGCCAAATTTGAGGCATTGCGTGTTGAGTGGCGGAACTCAACGCCGCACTTTTCCTTAATACCAGAGCGAAGAAATGAAACATTAAATATTTAAATTTAAAATATTAAATATTTCATATCCTCGAGTGGGGATCGTACCCAGAACCTGTCGGTTATAGTCACACGCTTGTGCCGCTGCGCCACGACAGGCCTCTGTTGTGCTTTGGAGAGTAACTATTCAGTTAATTTAAAGTAATAAGAACAAAATTTCAAACAAAATATAAGATCGCGTATACGTGCGTACTGTATGAGGGTTCGATTCCCAAACCGGTGAATGAAATATTTTATGTTTTCATTTTCTCGCTTTGATAACGAGGCATAGCGCGGCGTTGAGTTTCGCCACCTAACACGGAATACGGAAAGTATTAGAAATACGGAGAGGAGAAGAGGAGAGTAAGGAAATAAATGGCTTAACACTAGGCTCCTAGATTCCCTTTGCCATTTGCGGGCTACTTGACGCTGTTGCTAAAGACACGGTCTGATAATTATTTATTTACATATAATTTTTTTTCTCTTCAATTTCACGCTATATGCCGCACATGGCAGGGAAGGCAGAGGGAATTTGGGAACCTAATGTTAAGACACTTCGTTCTACTTCCGTTCCCCATTATCTACCGAATTTGAGGCATTGCGTGTTGAATGGCGGAACTCATCGCCGCGTTTTGCCTTACTTACATAGTTTGAAACACGTTCAAATATTTAATAAAAGCAAAAATATCCAGAAATTTTCCAATTTACAGAGACATAGATATACAATTTTCTACCAATAGTAAATATTGTCCTGTCCGTCTGTTCCAGCGAACCCCTCCACCGTGTTAACAGTACAACAGAATACATCGCGGCACAAAACGCCCATTACGGCGCCGGTGCCTGTCAATGTGAGTATATGTTTTAGTATATATTCCTCGCTTCGCCTGCTCGATTTACAAGCGGGCGAAGCCGCGTGTATATAGGTATGTAAGCCCCGAGTATTTTACCCTTAGCACTATTTTATTTACCCACGTGTTCTTGCATTATTTAAGACAATTTACTCAGCTTCACGCTGTATCCCTCACATGGCAGGGTAGGTAGAGGAAACTTGGGAACCTAGTGGTAAGACACTCCGTTCCACTTCCGTTCCCCACTTTCCGCCGAATTTGAGGCATTGCGTATTGAGTGGCGGAACTTAACGCCGCGTTTTGTTTTGCACCAGAGCGAAGAAATGAAAATATTAAATATTTCACACGTTACAGTCACACGTTTATGTTGCTGCGCCATGACAGGCCTAAGACAATTTATATAGGTACATTAAAAACAAAAAAATCTTTTAAATGAAAATAAATTTTGTAGCAACAACTAAATATTTTAAATTGACATTAAAATCTGGCCAATCTCAGTAACGGCTAACGTTACTGAGATTGGCCCGTACAAACGCAAAGACAAACACATGAGCAGATAAAAATTTTAGGTCCTCGTAATGAATGTCCTCTTTAACATTTTTTTTAAAATATAATTTCGATAATCAGTTACAGATTCATATTGCATAGATAAAATTGATATTATTTGAAAGTGTAAAGGGTGACTATGTCGTCTTATATAACTACCTATCATTGTATGGTATTATCGCAAATGTACAGGTTGCAGGAACACCTAAATTGTACACTTTAAATGCAATTAACCTTTAATCGTCCATTGCGTAATCGTAACGGATATAATTGTTCACGTCTGTCGTTTTTCCACTCGCGCTCCGTCCGCTTTGTTCTGTCTGTTATACGTTCTATGTGAGTACTTGTGTAACAAATTTTCTTTTTTTTTATTTTTTTAATTATTTTTTTTGCTTCACGCCGTATCCCGCACATGACACGGTAGACACAGGGAACTTGGGAACCTAGTCATATGGAACGGAGTGTTCCATTTCCGTTCTCCACTTTCTCTTTTTTTGCCTTTTTAACAGAGCGAAGAAATTAAACATTGAATATTTAAATTGAAAATATTAAATATTTCATTTTCTCGAGCGGGGATCGAACCCACAACCTATCGGCTACAGTCACACGCTTGTGCCGCTGCACCACGGCAGACCTCAAATGTGAAACTATATAATAACATTTAAAATTATTAAAGCTAGTCAAGAAATCTAATTTTCATAAAACTTTGCTAAGTGACATCGTCGATTAAAAAGCCGCACTGTAGTCAATTTGTCAAATCACGAGCTACACGGACAGACAGATCACATTTATAACATATATTTAATTTATCCTGTATAATAATAACAACCCTACAAATTATTAAAATAAATAATGAACGAACCTTCATCAATAATAAAGTTAAACAAAATAATTAAATAAAAAAATATAAAAAAATATTTATGTATTTTTATACATTGGTAAAAAATAAACAATTTTCAAGGGTCCTGACTCTAAAAAAGGGGCTTTTTGAGTCAGTGTCCTTGAAAAGTTTTTTTTGTACCTAAATAAGTATTTAAATATTTTTTATTGTAATTTATTTATTTAATTAAGTAATTTGTGTAACTTTATTATTGATGAAGTTTCTTTCATTATTTATTTTAATAATTTGTAGAGTTGTGATTATTATACAGGATACATTAAATACTTAGTGCTGTTAGTAATGTCATTATGTATTTAATATACTGTACAAAATATTTTTGATAGTTATTTTTATGATTACGTAGTACAAGATATAAACATTTTAAAAAATAATAATTTTAGAAAAAGATATCTTGTCATTTTAATTCATTTACAAGGTGTTTGTGCAATATCGCATCGCATCGCTTATGACAAGTTTGTTTTTTGTCTTCACTCTGTACCCCGCACACGATAGCGTAGGCGTAGGGAACATGGGAACCTACTGTAAGGAAGTATCTTATACTCCTTATATTATATTGCCTATTATTTTTTTATTGATGAATATGTATGTATGTATGTATGATTCAATACAGGTTGATCAAATGATCAATTTAGATTTCGACCTTCTTTTTCTTTCGATCGACCTTCTATTATACTGTATTTTGTTTGCGATTTTATTTATTTTTGCGATTTTATTCGTTTTTGCTTCACGCTATTGCCCGTAAATAGCAGATATGCAAGTGGGCAAAGGGAACCTGGGAAATTAATGTTAAAACTCTCCGTTCCCATTAAGACACTTTCGTTCCTCACTTTCCACCGTACTGTATTGCGTTTTGAATGGCAGAACTTAACGCCGTGTTTTGCCTCGGTACCAAGGCATACAAAATGAAAATATTAAATATTAAACCAGTCACATCCTGTCTCATCAAGAGTCTCTTAATTGTAATTGCTATTAAAATATTTATACGATATTTTATTAATTTACAGCAAGAAAAGCTGCGTCAGCTGGAAGTTTCAAAAGTGCACACGATGCGTCTGATGCTGGAGAAGGAACAGAAGTACATGAGAGATCTCAGAAGTGAGTGTTAAATAATATTATGTATGTGTATTATTAAATACAGAATTATATTGATGCATGCGCCATTAATTTAATGTTTTATTGTAAGTTATATATATTTTTATGTGATTTTTAGACTTTTAATAAACTTTTTAGAATATTAATTTGTTATAAAACATGTTTGTCAGCTTCACGCTGTATACCACACTATGATATTTCCATATTAAATTTTTCGTCGAATTCTGGAAATCCACAACCTGTCGCGTTTAAAGTCACACGCTTACGACTTTGCGCCACCGTTACAGTTAAGGGAACTTGGGAACCTAGTGTTAAGATACTCCGTTCCACTTCCGTTCCCTACTTTCCGCTGAATTTGAGGCATTGCGTGTTGAGTGGCGGAACTCAACGTCGCGCTTTGCCTTATTACCAGAACAAAGAAATAAAACATTAAATACTTAAATTGAAAATATTAAATGTTTCATTTCCTCGAGTGGGGATGGAACCCACAACCTGTCGGTTACAGTCACACGCTTGTGCCGCTGCGCCACGACAGGCCTCAAATAAATAAATCACATAATATTTCCAGATGAGCTTCTCAAAGTGCCGGATGTACGCAAGCAGGCGCAACTCGACGCCGCAGATCAACGCTGCGCCTTGTTGCAGCATGAAATTGACAATATCACTGCGGGGCAGGTACTGCGCTTGTAGTGGAAGTGATACCGCGTGTACTGTA
>DWMZ01005592.1:0-10839 GCA_018249855.1 Eueides tales michaeli | reverse complement strand
CTAAAAATTCTACCTTACTACTTTCCAGAAGACTCTATCATCTCAGAGAGATGGGCAAAAGCCTCCGAAAAATCTTGCTTCACTTGTGGTGAGGTCATCGGTACAGCCAGATACTCTCAGTAGCTAGAGCCCAAAAAAGATCGGCTACTAATAGATGTTACTTCATAAATTTTCAAATTCAGGCGTGAATGCAAACTCTATGTCCAAACCCTGTTCAATCATACCTCCAGCATCTGACTGGAATATTTTAATAGACACGACATTGAAAAGCTCTATAAAATCCCAGTATATATTGGCGGTTTGTCATTTGGGCCAGATTTATGTCTATTTTCTAGATCGATGAAACATGTCATCTTTGTAATATTTACGGTACCGTGGGAAATAAACATACCTAAAGACCATGTGGTTGATAAAAATAAATAGATATTATGATTCAGTAATTAAGTGACCAAAAATGGCTATACGGTTAATATATATGCAGTAGAAGTGGGTGCAAGAGGTATATCAGCAAAATTTCAACTAAAAGACATAGGTCTGTCAAGAAATGCAGAAAGTTCTATTTTTGATCTAGTAAGGCGCCATTAACAGGTTCCTATGAAATTTGGCTCGGCAGGGAGGGTAACACGAATAGTAAAGGTGAGTGTTTACGCACGTCACAAAGGAGCCCCTTAAAACGACACCCAGATTCACAAGTCCATCGTGTGGCAGAGAGAGTAACTCTTAGTAGATCCGCTACTCTAAGAAGTTACTCTCTATGCCACACGATGGACTAGTCACCCGCACGGTGAATCCATAGAATGCTAATATTATATATCATTCGTATAAAAAATTAAAATTCGTATAAAAAATAAATTATTCAATTTGAATTGAGAATTTGAAGTATCATTTAAAACTAAACCACTAGTTTATCATTCAACCACTTTAATCTAAAAAAATATGTGATGTGACTGCAAGACAATGAAACGAATAAAAAATTTCGGGAATTATATGCAGCATGATCCTTATTAACTTCACGCGATATGCCTGCATATAGCAGATTGGGCAAAGAGAACACTCTATTCCTTACTTTTCTCTCATTTTTCGTGACATTGCGTTTTGCCAAAGCACAACGCCGCGCTATTTTGTTAGTAGAGTGGGAAAATGAAAAAAATATTCTCTTTGTGCAAATTAAACTTAAAACTGTCGTGCCTACAGTCGATTGCTTTAAGAATGATCTTAATAACAATTTCTTAGTATATACATTTACAAACGTTATATGTTTAGTAAGGAGAACTCTGTCTTCCTTGGACATCCACAGATCGAGTGGGCCAGATGGCATTTCTCATCTTGTGCTTCGTTCATATGCTGCTGAGCTGACACCGGTGGTAACGCTTCTGTTTAGTTACTCTTACTCACCCGATTCCGAAAAAAGGCGATTGTGCCGATCTAACTAAATACAGGCCTATTGCTACCACCTGCCTGCTGCTTCGAGAGCATAATAAATAGCCAACTCTCGGTTTATCTAGAGGATCACCGATTGATTAACGACCGCTAATAAGGCTTTCGTCAGGGTCGCTCAACCGTTGATCTTCTGGTTTACCTAACCCACCGCTGGGCTGCGGCTACTGAAAGTAAGAGAGAGGGTCTGGCAGCGTCTGGACATGGCGAAGGCCTTCGATCGAGTGTGACACTTTCTCGGGAAAACGTCGACCAGTGCCGAAATCAATTTATGTCTTCCGTTGAGGCATCCCTCGTGAATGTGTCCGTATAGGGTGAAAAGAACCTGGTTCACTTCAACCCACAAAAGACACAAGTCTGAGCGTTAAACGCTAAGAAAACCCCATTTGTCGTATTACCAGTTTTCGAGAATACTCTCCTTAAAACCGCGCCCAGCATCAATATATTGAGCCTCAGCTTTTGGAGCGACTGCCAGTATCGCGATCATCTATAGCCTGGGCCTTATATCGTTTTGCCCTATATAAGGCCCAGGTTCAGCCTCATATGGAATACTGTTCTCACCTCGGGGCTGCTGCACCCCAGTATCAGCTTAAACCATTTGATCACATACAACGAAAAAAAGAGCCGTTCAAATTGTTGGGGACCCAATGATGTATGTGGGGCTTGATACTTTATCGACGACGTATCTTCACTGTGCGTTCTCTATCGCATTTATCACGAGGAATGTTCTGAAGAACTGTTTGACTTGGTACCTGTCGCCGAATTTTCTAACCGCTCAGTACGTCGCAAATTAAAGTACCATCCACATCATCTGGACACGTGGCACTCCACTACTGGGCGGTTTGGAAAAATGCAAAGGTTTCTTTTATTCTTGATGGGCAGAACTCACCGCGTTATTATATATTTCCTTTTCTCGAATGGAAATCGGATACAAGACCAGTCGCGTTGACAGTCCACGCATGTGCCCCAGCACCACGAATCAATATCATCATAAAAATCATCTCATCTTAGAAAGATTTACTTTTTCTATTAAAGAATAACATGTAAAAAGACATGAAAATTTAAATAGGCCAAAATTTATACAAAAAAAAAGTCTGGAGAACCTCGAATGTTTCAAAATAAAAGAAAACCCATAGTTTATATAACAACAAATTTATTTCATAAATAAATAAATAAATATTCGGAGAAAAAAGAGTACCCAAGTCATATTAAACTCATAATTATCTAAATATAAAAAAAAAGATTATAAAGCACTTATGTCTATAATTGCACTTGTTTTAGTAAAAATATATAAATAAACTATAAATAACTTAAAGTTTTAATATAATGGCAATATTCAATAGTAGATTGACGAAGTTGAGTCAAAATTTGTGTACATTTAAAAGGGCTTAATAGCGATTTTCTAATAAGATGGATAAATCGATCTTCTGTTAACATACTCTCTCTCACTCTCTCAGCTTCACGCTGTATCCCACACATGACAGAGTAGGCAGAGGGAACTTGGTAACCTAGTGTAAAGACACTCCGTTCCACTTCCATTCCCTACTTTCCGCCAAATTTGAGGCATTGCATGTTGAGTAGCTTGAGATTGCGTGTTGAGAAACTCAAACCCGCGCGTTGCCTTGTTACCAGAGCGAAGAAATAAAAATGTTAAATATTTAATTGAAAATATTAAATATTTCATTGCCTCGAGTGGGGATCGAACCCACAACCTGTCGTTTACAGTCACACGCTTGTGCCCATGCGCCACGACAGACCTCTGTTAACACACAATAATTTGTTTCCGTAAATATTTTCACTTATGTAAGTAATATATTTAATAAATGTTTTTACTTAAATTATCATTATAATATTAATAACAGATATATTTTTTTTATTTAATTATACTAAATATAATAAAAAAAAATCACACAAAAAACATATTAAAAAAAATATTCAAAATATTTCAAAACATTCCTTCGAGCAGGGAGAAAATTAAGTACTCATTTAAATAAATAATTCTGATTGACGTTTTGTTTTTATACAATTAAGTACATATAACAGATAAAAAATCAATAGCATTTCAAGCTCTATTTTATTTATGAATTCTTCTTCTCTAACGCTTTTTTGTAACTCTGTAAAAAGAAAAAAAAAAGACATATTATAATGAGATTCACACAATCGAATAAACGTAACTACAGTGAGACTATTATATATTTCTATTTAGTTATCGTGTAAATAAATACGTAGCACATTCATTTACAGAAACGCAGAATTTGTATTAACAGACAGGCATTTCAATTTTATAGAGGTCTGTCGTGGTACAGCGACACAAGAGAGTGACTGCAACCGACAGGTTGTGGGTTCGATCGAGGAAATTAAATATTTAATATTTTCATAAAATTTAATGTTTTCATTTCATCGCTCTGGTAACAAGGCAAAACGCGCCGTTGAGTTCCGCCGCTCAACACGCATTGCCTCAAATTCGGCGGAAAGTGGGGAACGGAAGTGGAATGGAGTGTCTTAACACTATGTTCCCAAGTTCCCTCTGCCTACCCTGCCATGTGCGGGATTCAGCGTGTAGCTAAATTTATACATATTGATTATATATAAATTTAGCTTCACGCTGTATCCCGCACATATACATATTTAGGAATATATTTCTCCAATCTTTTATTAAAACAATTTAAATTCAAGTCCTTTATTTAAGCTCTTTCTCGATTAAATTCTATATTCAATTATTAGATATTTGATAAATATTATGAAAAATATTAATGCAAATATGAAAGATTTCATCTTAAATCTTAAAGTGTCCTACGAGTATATAAATAGTGTAAACACGGTGGTTATGGAGTCGATCCGAATTTAGGGGTTTGAACTATTTCCATTTGCTGGCACTTCCATCGAAGCTTTGAGCTTCCCCACTGAACCTATAATATCAGAACAATGATCTAAAAACTGAGTGTCTTGACACCAAGTAGGAGACCTGGAGTCAAGGTCCTATTAAGATAAAAAACGCTAAGCTTTTTTTGGTGTGGTGGTTACTAACCTCTTCGGCCATGGAATACAACAACGCTGCTGTCTCAGGACCGGTCTGTTCCACCAAGGACTTGAATATGCTGCTCTCAGCTGCGGGTCCGCTATCGCTTACTTCTGACCTGTGAAGCGAATGAATAAAATTAGTTATAAATTCAGTATAAAAGAAATTTGAGGCATAAAAATGTTTTTTTTATTTTACTTCGCTTTTGTAACGAAGGAAAACGCCGCGTTGATTTCCGCCAAGCAATGTCCCATATTCAGTCGAAAATTGGTAACGGAACAGAATGTCTTAGCACTAGTTTCCTATGTTCCCTCTGCCTACCCTGCCATGCGCGGTATAAATAAAAATAAAAAAGTTGACGTGGCGTTGTGGGGCAATCTGGTCGCAAACGTGGCGATTTCTTCTCAAAATATTTTTGTAAGCCTCACGCACAGCATCCAGCACATGGTAGACAGAGAAAATTGGGTGTTCAGAAGCGGAGCGTTTTACTATTTACTTACTTTACTTTAGAGATAATATTAAATATTTCTTATATCCTGGAGTGAGGTTATAGCCCACAATCTGTCGCGTTTCAGTCGCAAAATTGTGACCCTAGGCCACGTTAAGCCTCAAGAGAATGATATAGCGCGGCGTTGAGTTCCGCAATTTAACACGCAATGTTTTAAAAGTATATAGCAGTAAAATACTAATATTTCGTTGTTGTCGTTGAAATGTTAGACAATAATTTGTCAGACTCACAAAAAAAAACAATAAAATTTTGTACTTTTTGTTTTACAACTAATTGTTAAGGAGAGAGTCGAAATATCTAAAAAAAATAAAATTACTACAAAAAATATCATTAAAAAATTAAGAAATTGGTAATATTAATAATGCGGCACAAGCGTGCGACTGTAAGCACGACAAGTTGTGGGTTCGATTCCTGCTCGAGTAAATTAAATATTTAATCTTTTTATATCTGCGCTCTTGTATTGAGCGAAAAAATGAAAAACACTCAGCACGCCTTGCCTCGAGAATTCGGCGCTAAGTGTAGAACCGAAGTGTGTTCATGGGAACGAATATTCTCCCAGGTTCCCTCTGCCTACCCTGCTATGTGCGGTGTATAGTGGATAGTTAAAATAACTAAATAAGCTCTATTTTATGGCTTACCTGTTAGAATAAGTTCGCGTCCGCTCTATGAATTTTAATAAAGACTCTGATTCTCCATATCGTCCTTCCATTGTGGATTTTTCCGGTTTCACTTGTGGTGCCTGAAACAAAGAATTGGTTAATTTATATATTGTAGATTGATTTACACTGATTTAATTTTTTCAGTCCTTTTTCTTTATATGTTACACATTAATATTAGCGTTATATTTCTTTAACTTCCACAAAACTTATATTAATCTTTTTATACATTTTCTTTAAGGAATCCTCATATTTTCACATGGTAATGTGTTCCTCTATTACCAAGACAGGGTTTCTCGTTTGGTTTCTCCTTTCTTTAATCACTCTTTCGTTACATATTTTTTTCTAATATTTTACATATTTTTTTTAATAAATATTCTTGAATTTTACAATAACAGACATTTTTTCGTAAGATTGGAGGAAATTATGGCATCAATCTTCCACCTGTAAAGCCGTTTTTAAAATAAACTTTTTTTACTTGAGGTTTAGACAATAAAATTGCCTTGCTTACCGTTTTTAGATCCTTCGAACCCGTCAAAAGCTCGTATGGGTGACCAGATTCTACCACACGACCCCTGTAATAATTAATTTTTTATTTGTTATGTTTTGGTAATTTAAAAAATATATATAGCAGAATATCTTGCATTAATCTGTAGTTATACTTTTTTTTATTATTACTTCGACTGGGGATCGAACCCAGAACCTGTCGGTTGAACAGTCAGGCTTGTGCTGCTGCGCCACAACAGGCCTCAGTTATACATTGTATCGGAAAAACCTTAAACTAATTATATTTTTAAGAATTGGTTTAATTATTGGCCTAAGGTAGGCAACAAGGGTCTAAATATCGATCTTTTCGTGTCCCTTTCGTCATTATACTTACTTATCCATGACGATGACGCGGTCGTAGTCCATGACTGTGTTGAGTCTGTGAGCAATCGTCAGTACTGTGGAGTCTGCGAATTTTGTACGTATTGTATTCTGAATTTGTTTGTCTGTTCTGTAAGAGATATATACTTTAACTTAAAAAAAACTGCCAAGGCAACCAGGACATATGCTCAAGAGAATATTAACAGCAACTGGAACCGATTTGTCGATTCGTCATCTATAGTCGATGTCTGATACCAAATTCTTTCTAAAATTTTAAAATATTAATTACTTAACAATATTTTTTGCTATCAAGCTACTTACTCAGTATCAACATTAGCAGTAGCTTCATCTAATACAAGTACAGCTCGTCTTACTAGAACTGCTCGAGCCAAACATAACAGTTGTCTTTGACCACTTGAAAAGTTGCTACCACCGTCTCCCACCTTCGAGGATAAACCAGCTGCCATTGAAGATATTGATTTATCAAGCTCGACCTAGAATTAAAAAAAGGAAACCTTTTATAAATTTAAGGCCAATCGTTGCGCAGAATTTTAGTAGCGTAAACACGACAGGAAAGAAATGGAATATTTAATATTTTCATTTGCTCATTCTGGTAACAAAGCAGAGCATGGCGTTGTGGTCCGCCACTTGATGAAACATAGAGAATAGAGTATCTACGCTTTAGGTTTCCAGGTTCTTCTGCCTACCTTGTTATATGAGGTACATATATAGTGTGAAGTTAATTATACATTTTTGGCCACCCAACATTTCGAATACTATAGTGACAGGTGCAACCTATGGTCATAGATTACTATGTTTTAACAATTTAATTAAAATATGTAAATAACGTGATAATCAAAGAGCATTAAATCATAGATATAATTAAAAGTGTACCCACCTCTTGTAAAGCAGCATGTATCTGTGCATCACTGTAAGTTTTCTCAGGATCCAGATTATCACGTAAAGATGCTGCGAAGAGTGCTGGACGTTGAGGCAACGCGCAAAGTCTTGATCGCCACCTCTGTAAACCTGCTTGTTCTGCGGTTACACCATCTACTTTTACACAACCGGAGATCTTGCTTAGCCTGGAAGAAAATAGTTTAAATTTACTAACTATTTATGGTAAAAAGAAAGAACATTTAGTTACTACTAAATATAACCAAAAATATTACCATTTTCAGAAAACTTTACTTTAAAAACTGCAAATACGTCATCTTTATTATTTAGACCTACCTTAGTCTTTAACTTGCAGGGTAATAAAAAAAAATCCAATGTTTTTGATGACGATAAATAAGCGTTTATTACTAACCTACTCTTGCAATTTTGGCCGGAAACAGAATGTGTTAGACTCTAACATTAGATTCCCTTTTGCCTACCTTTCTATACGTGAGATACTATGGGAAATTATTAAGGCTTCTACCTTAATAATTTCCCATAGTACCTCAGGTATAGACTTTTTTTGGCTAGCTAATGATATTGTGCTCATAGTAAATACGAACGTATTATAAAAAAGCCACCTGAATAAAGCCGCAATCAATGAACTCTTTCCAGCTCCAGTTCTTCCTACCACTGCTACCTTCTCTCCAGGACGAATTGTAAAATTAACGCCACGAATGGCGTAGGCAGGTTCATCTATTTTTAGCTCTTTGGGTTGGTTCTCGTCAGGATTCTTGGGTGGCCTTTCATATTCTAAGGATACATCTTCAAAGACTATTTCACCTGAAAAGAAGGGGTTAAGTCTTGTTTACAATTGTATTTCGGATACAACAGGGAACTAAGAGGAACATAAGATATGTTAACCACTACCATTACTACTCAAACTTCAAGACCACGAACGGCTTGCTTTGCTGTGTTACCAGAGCAAGGAAAGGAAAAGGAAATTCCTTGGAAAATATAATTATTTTCCTTCCTTTGGTCTGGTATGAACTTTAGGATTCTCATACCCCCGGCTGGGAATCGTTTACAATCAGTTTCCATATTATTGTGCCACAAACGCTGAATCTGAATTCTAAAGATGTAATAATCACATTTATACCTTGGCTCGGCCATTCTTTAAAGTTAAGTGTTGGATGTTCTCTCCTTAATGCTTTCATATCAGGATATACAGGATCTTCTGGAGGTAAGTTCTTATATTCCAATATTCTTTCCACCTAATAATTTTTAAAAAGATATTATTAATCTGTTCAAAATTATTAAATAATATTAAAGACTAAGTTTTTCGAAAGAAAACAGTCAAAAACTTACAGAAGTCATTTCATTTTCAACTTCAGCTGTTTGTGTCATTCCATGTTGACACATACCGACTAAGCCTATAACTTGTGTTATAGCTAGACCGACGCTTCCACCTCTTGCTGCAAGAAAACAAAGAAATAATTTATGCGCCTATTTTAATTATCATCTGAGTGATTATATATAATAACAATCTGCAAAAAATAGCAAATGATACTGCTGAACTACAAAAATTCATCTAAATTTGAATTTGCTCCAAGTGTCACTTGGAGAAAATGAAATTTAGATGAATATTCCGAATTTCACTTTCTCTTAATTCATTCACACATTCTTTTCTAAATGAGTGAACATTTGAAACGTTGAAGGGTCATAGATATTTTATTTATTACTAAATAAAGGACCAAAAAATAAATGGAAAGTGACGAAACGAGATAATAACAAAACTATCTTGCGGCTTGTCTGGTTTGCTGTTCAGCCCCCAATATTTATAATAATACACAAATATTCATGTCCCTGACTGTAAGATTTAAAAAATATATTTTTTTTACATTTTAGTAAATTATTACCTAAATAATTACGGCTTGTCGAGGCGCAAACATACGAAGTTGTAGGTTTTAATCCCTGTCGAGTATGTGAAATATTTAATATTTTTATTTATTTACTCTGGTAAAGTTCGGCCACTCCACGTGCAATGTCTTTAATCCACGAAAATACGGAACGGAAGTATCTCGATGTAAACTGAGTGTTTTCACTAACTTTTCAAGTTTTCTCTGTCTACCCTGCTATGTATGGGATTCAGCAGGTGCATTTAAGAAAATAATCAACTTACTATCATCGAGGAAAAGGAAAAAGCTAAACGTCACAGCTGTAAGATATAAACAGCAAGTCATGTCCATCCAAAGACCAAATGCTCTCTCAGTAGACAGTACCAGAGTCCACGCAGAAGAGTGTAAATCTTGTAATTTATCAAATTCCTGAGCCAGCTGTCTTTGTTGCTCCTGCGTTGACCTGATTGTTGTTAACCCTGATACTGTTGCTGCTGCGTGATTAAGACTTTGACTACAAGCTGTAAATTGTTCATACATTATTATTATTATATTATAGTTATCTAGAACCATATTATAGTAATTCTAATTCTGAGAAAAAAGACAATTTTTCTAAATCGTAAATTTCAAAGGATTTTTAAAGTACCATGGAATGTTTCAGGTTTGCAGAGTGTTAAAGCACTCCGCTCCTTATCTGTTACCAAATCTTTGAGACATTACGTTGCATTGACATTGGTTGGGGAATTCAACGATGCCTTTTATCTTCTTACCATAAGAAGGAAATGAAAACTCTCTATCGGAAATCGCACCTCCTACCGTTGCCTGAAAGCCTATATGAAACAGTTTATTCATGGTTTACAATATAAGAATAACTGCCCTATTATTATTAAAATTTTATGTCTGTTAGCATTAAGAAAAAGCATCTCACCAATAGCTTCAATTCTCCTAAGTTCCCTACTTGTGCGTAAGAACAACGTTCTCAACATATGTAAAATGAATGCTATGACAGCAGTTGGTATGAGAAGCCACCAGTTCACTAGACACACTACAGCCAAGATTGCTACAATTTCTAGAAAGAACTGGAAAGAAAAAATATAAACTATTAATAATATATTATGCCTACAAGATACCTACGTGGCTTCGCCCGTTTGAGTTATATGAATATTTATTTAAAAGGCAAACATTCTGAATTGCTGAAATTATAAGAAAAAGATATTAATTCGAGATGTTAATTTGAGTTTAAAGTCGTGAATATTAAATTCTTTTTTACTTACAAAAAATAATGTCTGCCAATTTTTTTTATTACCTTCAGGAGCATGTGTACAAAGACAGTTTTATGATAATCGGTTAAGTAGTTTTGGTGAGTTAATGTAACAAACAAACTTAGTACACATTTATGACAAGATCTATGAGAATAGGAAGTGACCACAGTTTGTGACTTAAATTAACTTTATTGTTAGAATGTTATCAAAATATAATGTTAATTTTAATATACGTAGCACCATCTATGTGTTAATGGGGTGAAACTTATGTTTAGCGACTTTGTCTATGTGTATAGCCTATGAATAAAGTAGTCTG
>DWMZ01005591.1:0-10839 GCA_018249855.1 Eueides tales michaeli | reverse complement strand
ACAAAAATTCTAAAAATTGTAGATTCGTATTCTATTAGTTATTTTAAGCCCCCCTATATTGTTTTTTCGTAAATAGATTCAATGTACAGACACGACTTTTTTACTGTTTTATTATAGTATAGATTATATGTCAAAATATTTAAGAGATTAGATGACGAATGGTTACAGAATAAAATATTTTATTTACAGAAATAAATTTGTCAGAAATCTACTCTAAAGGTGTTACCAAAATATTTATCTTCTTTTATCAACAAAACAAAGGGAAACAAATCGATGACTAAAAGCTTATGTATGTAAAAAGAACATAACAAAGGAGAGTTGCCCAAGATCATTCATTACACTCAATATGACAAATGTACTTCTACCCTCGTCTAAATCCCAGCATTAAATGGAGTTTGTGGGCCGGAAACTCTTTACCTTTATGGGGCAATGGCAATTTTTAATCCGTTCCTTTAAAGGACTTTCATAAAATATATTGTTTGTTGATATACAAGCGACCCTGCACTCAGTCAGAGTTGTGTTCAGGCACTTCCGTGATCAAACAGAACTTTATTTCTGAACTTCAACGTTGAATATTCATTGTGTTGTTTATTTATTTTATACTAATCAAGTCATATTTAGTTATTTAGTTAGTAAGTAGAAAACTCAGGTATGTACAAAGTAAATTTATTTACATTTTAACGTCTGTTTGATGACGTACGTACCGTAACTGGGAGCGTTTCAGAGGTTTGCTCATAGAAAAATTACAGTTTACACGATATGTTAGTTTAACTCAGCACTCAGCGGTGAAAACATTTTGATATTTGCTTTCGCAGTACAATTTTATTATTTGGTTAATTAATATAGTAATCCAACGTTTACGTTTTAATAACGTTTTCTTTTTAATAACTACATTTATACTAGGTTGGAATTATTTTATTTTTAATTTGATATGGAATATACTAATATTATGTATTAATATATTTTTACCTTTAAATATTTCTTTAAGATATAAATGTAATTAGCAGAAGGAAGAAGTAAAATGTAAGATGTTCATTTAGTGTTTTTCTTTTTATTTTTATTCTGAGTTCTTATACTGCATATCAGTATTTGTTTTTTCATTAATTTCTGATAAATTCAGATGACTCATGAGACATATGACGTGCTGTACAATGATGCCTTCTCATCTATACGAATTCAAATAAACTATTGATGTATCAAATATACTAAAAAAATATACAGAGACAGCTATGGTGTAGCGACAAACACTTGGCTGTAAACGCGACTGTGGTAAACTCGAATCTCTCGTGGTGGAATAAATTATATCCATTTCCCAAGTTTGTTAACATGAAGTATCGTCTCCTAAAATGGGCTGAAAGTAGGAAACGGAGTATCTTAACGCTAGGAATATCGGAAAAAGATTCCACTATTGCTACCACATTAATGGATAAAAGCAGTAAATTGTAATAAAATCCTTACTAATGACGCTTAAAATAGTCAATACTTTCTACAATAGTGACCTTTTAATAGTAATATTTGCACCTAAGTATAATATTGCTCTATGCATATACTTTATATTATCACGTCTTTCATATTTTTAAATATTTCAAATTAGTTCTAGAAGTATCAAATGTGAAAAAGAACGTAAATAACTCTTAACATATTATTCCACTATTTCTAGTAGGCTTATTAAATGAATGCAGTAAATTATATTAAAATTAACTTAAAGTATATAAATGGACAAATCATTACGTGTAATGTTGTTATTGCTTTTAAAAATATTTTATACCTTTAATATTAATATTCTAAATAATCTATTATAATAAATTATATTTTGAAATGTATTAACTTATAATAAATACTGTTTATTTAGTTTCATAATATTGAACATTGATTTATTACTTACTTATTAAAATTAAATTATTACACATTTAAAGTAAAATTAATTGAAATTAATGTAATTTATTTTAATTATTATAAGGAATTAATAAACCTTGCTTTAATTTGTATTCTGTAAGTGGCGTACAAGAATAAATTAAATACTATTGGTGTGTATTTTTATTGTAAAAATGGACTCTCCACTCGAAAATACCGGCTTATAGAGCAACGTACAAATACTGTAAGGCAATATTTTTCCACAATTACAATCTAAAAATAAAGTCTACGTCATTACATACCTACTCATATAGTCCTATAGTCTAGATAGACTACTATTATATACAGAAATGTGTGCATAGAACTGTATTTTATAGATATAAAATATATTTCTATGCATACACTTCAAATCCTCACTGTATTTGCTCTACACATTCCTTCCATATCAAAGGCTCATCTATTTGTACTCAAAACAAGTTTAAAATCAAAGCAAAATTTCCTAGCCGGTTGTTTGATATAAAGCTTTTACACAAACACTATGATTAACTTTGTTGGCTTCTATATTGTACATTGAATGTTATTTTAATATTTAATGTTATTTTAATATATTAAAATTTAGTAAGCAAAATCTTGAGTGTGAAATATTTTAAATGTGTGAAAATACCTTAATTTTCGTTAAACAAAGATAAATGAAACTTAATATATAAAAAAAAAAAATATATATATATATATATATATATATATATATATATATATATATATATATATATATATATATATATATATATATATATATATATATATATATAAAGATAAACAAATGTGTATAATTTTATTTGAGCGGAGAAATGAAAATTATCCTCTAAGTGTGGATCGAGCTTTTGTTATTAAATCGGCAAAAAATGATATTCCGACGATACATTATAATATAACTATATTTATAATTATCGTAAAAGCGTCTTAAAATATAAACGACATTCCAATAAATAGTTATTGCTTGGCTTTGGAGTTGGAGAACTAAGAAATGGAAGCACAGTGACGTTAAAATATAGCGTCGTTAAACTTTCCGCCTAATTCAAGACATTGCTTATAGAGTGGCAAAAATCAAAAAATTGTGTTTCTGTTATAGAATCAGCGAAAAGCTCTATTGAAAATCCTTCGTTGTTATAGAAGAAATCCAATAAACCGATTGTGGCAGCAGATGGTGGAGCTCAATGAAATTAATTAATTTGATTAATTTCATAATTTTATATTGTTTAAACGATCGACTATTGATTTTAAATTAATCCTAACACCGTACCATCGAATTAGAACACCTAACAAATGCTGCACTAAATATTTTTGTATTTCAGTATTCTACGTTTATTTCGTACATTTATTTAATTCACCATGAACTCGCATTAATTACAGCAAGCCTGACGTACCGCTTCCCTTCCTCGCTTCCTCTATGTCATAATACGATAATTAAATGAATTCATATGAACTCGTAATTGTGATTATGTAAATACCTCATTTACCGTCTAATTTCAACACCTCACAATTTCACAATGTCTCCTTATAAAAGCGAGCGATGGTCTCTGACTTCCAATATTTTTATTTTATAGACATTTTTTATATATATTTCTTTACAGCTATATAAATCGCTTTAAGGGATTTGTGTCACGTCGCAAACTACTAACGTGCTCTTCATATGAATAACTCAGTTAACATATAAAAATAACACTATTTACTTTTATTGCTTTATTTAAGTATATATAAATGTAGTGTTAAAATTGGTTTGTTTTGATATTAAAATATTAAAGCTACTATAAAGTTAAAAGCTCGTTATATAGGTTTCAAATCAATATTTGTTACATGACAAAAGGTTTTGAGTTTGATCTCTATTCAGAAGTATGAATTAATTTCATTTTCCTGTTAAAACAAAGTAATCAGAACTAGGTACCCTGTCAGTTTTTTCCTGTTATATTTCACTATATATCTTGAAGCACATTTCACCGTGAAACCAAAAAGAGAAAAATGTTAATCTTAGAACCAAAATAAAAACAACTGACATTTTTCTTCTCACTAAATACTAAACATAAAATCACTTAGTAGATTGTTTGTAGAACCAATCCTCTGTGGAAATGAATAAAGGTATCTGTGATCTTTGTACTTCGCATAAAATATTTTCCAAGAAATATTATAGAGTAACCTATACTTTTACGTATAATAAATCTGTAGGTAAGGTAGGTGTCTTTACATTGACGATATATTTAAAAAAATTAAAGGGGATGTTTATTAATGTAATAGGGCCTAAAATAATGTTTTTTTTCTGTTTGTCTGTGCGTTTGTTCGCGCTAATCGACATCGACTAAAAATCGGCTAACCAGATTTTAATGCAGTTAACATTATTACATTTTGGCAACGTTTCCTCAATCATTAGTGTTTGTTTTAATTAAATCGGTTATTAAATAAAAAAATAGGTACTTCAAATTGAAACGCTTGCATTTTGTCGTAAAAACGATAGAAAACTATTAAATTAATTTAGTGCGCTATTATCGTAAAGAATTTTCTTTTCTGTTATCACGATGTGTCTTGAAGCACGTTTTACTGTGAAATTAAAAAGACAAAAATATTAATCTTAGAAACGTGACATTTTTCTTCTCACTAAATACTAAATATAAAATCACTTAGTAAATTGTTTGTAGAACCTATCCTCTGTGGAAATGAATAAAGCTATCTGTGATCTTTGTACTTCGCATAAAATAATTTTCTAAGAAATATTATAGAGTAGTCTATATTTATACGTATCTGTAAGTGTTCTCTGTCTGTACATGGGAATAACGAATATATTTTAAAAAATCTTAAAGGGGATGTTTATTAACGTAATAGGGCTCTAAATAGTGATTTTTTCGGTTTTCCTGTGCGTCTGTACGCGCTAATTGCAAAAACGGCTAATCAGATTTAAATGCACTTACAATTTCGCAACGTTTCCTCAATATTTAATGTTTATTTTAATTAAATCGGTTATTAAATATAGAAAATAGGTACTTCAAATTAAAACATTTAATTCGATAAAATTGCTACAAAATGTTTGTATATTTGGCTGAAATTTTAGTTTTCTATGTACTATATTGTCTTAAAAGTCAACGTTTTTAGAACAACAAAGTAATTTAGACAAGTAAATAAAACAGTTTAATTAAAGTGTGCGAAGCCGCGGGCGGGTCGCTAGCAAAACATAAAATTAAACCGACATAAGATTATTTAGAATTACAAAAGTTTTAAGAATAGAAAAAATTGAATTACAAAAAAAAACTAAACGTAGTATTTTTTTTTTAGTATTTATTTTTTTATTATTAAGGTTCTCCCTTTTTCGGTATACTTACAGAATATTCATCTAAAATTGTGCTTCAAGCAATTACCGAATTCTAAACATATGTACCCTCTCTCTTGGGTTAGGTTAGGTTATGTAGTGGGCATGAATGCTTTAGAGACGGGGAAAATATTTCTTTATTGAACTAATAAATATTTTACTTTTATAAATATAATACGGTTGAGGTTAAGTTATAATGCAAACATGTTTATAATTCAATTTGTTTTGGGATCTGTTACGACGTAGGGGTACAAGCGTGCGACTGCAAACGTGACAGGTTGTGAGTTCGATCCTACTCGAGGAAATTAAATTATAATTATTTTAATTTCTTCATTCTAGTCACAAGGTTAAGCGCAGCGTTCCACCACTCAATACGCATACCTCAAGTTCGGCGGAAAGTGGGCAATATAACAGTGTCTTAACGCTAGGTTCCTAAGTTCCCTCTGTGTTCCCATGTGCCTGCCACGTGCATCATACAACGTGAAGCTGAAAAAACAATGTTTTAATCAATACTAAATTTAAAAACGTATAAATATTTAAACGAAGCAGGATTGGAACCCGCGCCTCTTGGAAACCGTCCAAGCGCTCTGACCATCTAAGCCATTCGTTCTAACCAAGCTCCGTCAAAATTCTTATATGCTTGTTACAACTTATTTATGTTGTTAGCCTCTGTAGGGAGATATTTACAAATTTCGGCTACCCAAAGACAATTCGTTAGAATTATCGTTTGGCAAGATATTAAATAAATTTACTATTTTTAAGGTGTTATTCCACACTTAGGAAAGAAAAATACTAAATTTAAATATGTATAAAAATTTGAACAATGCAGGATTTGAACCCGCGCCTCTTGGAAACCTTCCAATCGCTCTGACCAACAAGTCATTCGTTCTCACCAAGTTCCGAAATTCTTATACGCTTTTTACAACCTATTTATGTTGTTAGCATCTCTGTAAGGAGATTTTGTCTAATTGTCTTTGGGTAGCGGAAATTTATAAGAATCCTGGAGGCATTGTGTGTTAAGGGGCGGAAGTCAACGTCGCGCTTTACCAGCGAATAAATAAAAAATTAAATATTTTATTTCCTCGAATCGAGACCGAATCCACAGAATTTCGTTTTATTATAATCTCTTGTTATTATCATTAGTCTCGTTTAAAGTAAACATACTTTCTTTTACAAGCAAAATTTGAATAAAAAACAAATTTACGTCAATCAAGTGTGTAAAATAAACGAAGATAATTTGGTTTGTTTCGCCAATTTGTAACCAATGCGGTTGCACCCTCATGTTCATAAATCGGAATTTTGTTTGAACGCAGAGCGAGATTTTCCTTGTACACGTAATAAGATAACGACATAAATAGCTACTTACCTAATTCTGACAGCCCATGTTTAAGCAAAAACGAGAGCAATATTTATGTTATACGTACTCGTAGGTTCTCGTAGTGCAGTGGAAAGGAACGTAAATGAAACTGTTGAGGGTTCGATTCCCAATTGAAGGTATTAATTAATTTAATTACCCAGAGACAAGACAAAACAAGGCATGGAATTATACCACTAACATGCAATATCTCAAAAATTGAGCAGAAAGTGGGAAACCCTAGGTTCCCCTGAAACCCAATTATCCACCCAATAAACAATATTCATAAAAGTATGGTAACATTTATTTCACCTTGAGAACTTACGTCGTTTACCTGGACTTTTTCCCTTATCCTCGGACTAGATTTATGATAGATTTAATTTAACATGCGTATAAAGTATAAGCGTTACGGTTTAAGGTAAATCTACCAATTTGGGCGTCAGATTTATTTATTAGATAGTACCGACCCTGTTCTGGAATTGGGGTTTTAGTTCATTTGAGTTGACTTATTACTCGCTATAACAACACTTTGGAGTGAAAATAATAGAGTTTTTTATTTTGTAACTACTTTCTGTTCATTTTTTGGTGGAATTAATTAAAATTTATGGAATTATAACAATACACTTTTATAGTGTTCCTATTTTATGGAATAATAATTTATTAAAAAATAAATAAATAATAATTATTTAATATTTATTTAGAAAATGTATACAAAAAAATCATCCGAAGCTGCGCCTCTTGGAATACGACTCCAAAAGGCACAGGTTCAAATATTTATGTTTTTAAGTAATTATTTTTCTTTCCTAAGTGTGGATTTAAAACAGTAAAAAATATATTTAAATAGATACTGCTGAGGCTCTTCATATTAAATATAAATTAATAATTATAGAGTTTTTAATTAAATAGAGACAACCTAGATTAATAATTCAAGTTCAAAATGCACAATGTAAACTAAATGCATACATTTTAGGTATAAATATAAAAAAATATTCAAGGAATTAAATAAAATTGTTTACTTAATTTGTTTTTATGACTACCTACTTAATTTCACGTTTTCCCTTTTTGTTTCAATTTCGTTTATCATTCCAGTATAATATTCTTATATAACGCAATCGTTCAGATTTTCATTACTTGCCAAGTTCCCATTTTGTTGCCTTAATTGGATTTCCTTTATTTTGTACTGTAGAATACGTAGCAAGCATTTAACGAATTTGTTAAGAAACAGTAACCCTCAGGGACACATGTGGAGTAATGTCCTCAGATACTGATATATTTTTAAGTAACGTATATATTTGTTTTTGCTACCAATTTGCAATAAAACAAAGGTGGCCATTTGTTAAAATAACTAATTTAGGAAGACATTTATTAATTGCTTATGTTGTGCATATTCTTTATTATATTGGTAGAACTTTTTTCATTTTATGAAATATGTTTTTTTCCTTTTGTGTAAAATCTACATAGAAAATTAGAAAATGGTTTGTCAGCAAAATTGAACAAAGAATAAGCATCGTATTTTATTATTATAATATGTATATATAACATATTCATTAATTATTAAATAAAATATATGCTGAGCCCTATCGTTAGGCAGGTATAGGCGCACAACTGTGTACAAACGCGAGGAATTGTGGATTCTATCTGAGGAAATAGAAAATGTAATATTTTTAAATAAAATATTTAATATTTTAATATCTTCGGTCTGGTAATAATGCGCAGCGCTGAGTTCCGTTACTAACACGCAATGGCTCAAATTCTGTTGATAATGAGGATAACGGAACGGAGTCTGTACAATAGGTTTTCAAGTTCCCGCTGCCTATCCTGTCATGCGCAGGATACAGCATGAACCTGAACAAAAAATACTGTATACTATGTTATTAGAAACAAATTCATAAAAGTCACATTAATATTTACATCATTTTTAGAACTTTGGATATTTCCCTCGGCTTGTTCTCTTATCATATTCCTGGCAGATTTATTACTTAGGGATGTATTTAAAGGGCTCATGATAATAGCGATTAGATAAAACACGTAATAAAGAACAAAAGGAGAATATAAATCAATCAAAAAAAAATATTCGTTGAACGTTTGACCATCGTTTTTACTGTATGAGAAGGTGCCTACTGGTCCCTGATATAATTTCAACAGTCACGATTTCTAATAATATTTAACAATTTCCACAAAATGAAGCTTTCCTATTTCTATTTAAATAAAATTTAACAATAGAATTGTATTTAATTGAAGTGTAATGAATATTTGATGCAATTTTGGCCCAATGAGATTGTCTGCACACAATTAATTTACACATGTTGTTTAAACTTTATTTACTGAAGGACTTTTGCTTAAACACAGCGTTGAGTTACTCAACAATCAGAATTTTTTAAACGAGCGGAAATTGGAGAAGAAGCCTGCTAAGCCTGTAATTTCTGTGCTTAGTCTATCAGTTATTTTAGTAATAGAAAATCAATTAAATAATAAAATTGGAAATAAAAAAAACCAAAATAATAATGGGTTCAGAGTAGCTAGCAGTACGCTAAAATTTAATTTGGCCTTGAATATTGATATTTTATCTAGAATTTTCTGTCCTAGAAAATTACCTTCATAAAAACTTTACCTTGCCACGAGACACAACATGAAGCTTAAAAAACAATATAACACAGTTTTATAAGTAACTATTAGATAAGAAGAACAAGAATAACTTTCCCATTTGCACACCGACGTTGCCAGGACTCACTGACTGAGCGAAATGCTGAATTGCTCATTAAAGCGGGCTCGTTATCATCGACGAGCGCTCTGGCTTTATCGCTTCCTTCGTACGTTTTTAGTAACAAAAGTATGTTAATTTTAGTATTTGATTGGAAATGGATTTACTTTAATAATATATTTTTGTTTGGATTCATTTCAATATTGGTTTATATTTAAAAAAAAACACTTATGTTTATGTTTCAGAAATACAATCAAAAACACACTATTGAGAATTTTCTCCTATAAGGATAAACATATATATAGGTACATATTAAAAAAGAGGTCAGGTGCGAGTCGAATTCGCCCACCGAGAGTTCTGTACCAATTATTTAGTATGAAGACAACTATAACTGAAAAAAAAGTTTTTGATTTCTATTTAAAACAATATACATTTTTAGATTTTTCCTTTATTTGTAATGTAAGTATAAAGTAGACAAACTTAAGTCTGCGGACGTATGTACTCATTTTGTATGAAACGAATGATAAATGTAAGTTTGCAATTATTTGTTGCTACAAAATTTAAACTTTTTAGATTTTATCACATCGCAGAAATTGAATTTGAGATAACACGATAACGTAAGCGGTCCTTATAAAAACTGTTTGTTCAGAGCTTTTATCTATCATAGTACGGATTTAGTGACGATTGAGTGGCGTGTGATTTGATGTAGTTGTATAAACATATTAAGATAAAATATTTAATATTATCATTTCTTCACTTCTACCAGAGAAGGCAAAGCGTGGCGTTGGATACCGCCACTCAACACTGTATTGCCTCAAATTCGGCGTACTGTAGGGCAAGGAACCGAGTGTCTTATCATTAGTTATTAGTGTGAGTATTGTAACATGTAATTTATCGACACACAATGGCTGCGGGTAGCGGTTTTGCTGAATAAAATATGACCTTAATTGACTCTGGCGTCACGATGCAAATTATTCATATACATAAATAAATGCATGGAAAAGCTCGTCAAAGTTTTTGTGTGAATTTTGTGTAAGCATATTGATTGGTATTTCGATTTAAATTTGCATATTGGACGTCTATTTCAAACGCTTGATTTTGAACGTTTTGAATTTTAAAATGTTATTTTAGTCCTACTTTATTATAAATATTAAAAATTTAATACAATTTTACGGTCTACGAAGGAAAACCAAAAATTGCTAATCACAAACTAGATATTAAAGTTAATATTGATTCGTATTTTTCAACAATAGTGATAGAAAATACAGTTTGAAACTCATAAAATAATTGATGAATGTATTTACTTGGTTATTTTTACCTTAAATTATATGAATATTAATATAAAATCACACATTTTTCCTTCTTAAGTCTAGATACCTCGAGACCTAGTTATTCCACACTTAGGAAAGTGTTATTCCACACTTAGGAAAATTTACTATTTTTCTTTTTTAAGTGTGGAATAACATTTTAAAAATAGTAAAAATATTTAATAAATAGCATTCTCTCTTGCCAAACGATAATTCTAAAGAATTGTCTTTGGGTAGCGGAAATTTGTAATAATCTCCCTACAGAGATGCT
>DWMZ01005590.1:0-10840 GCA_018249855.1 Eueides tales michaeli | reverse complement strand
TATATATATATATATATATATATATATATATATATATATATATATATATATATATATATATATATATATATATATATATATATATATATATATGTATATATATATATATATATATATATATATATTACTAGTTCAAATCTGAGGTCTATCGTGGCGCAGAGGTACAAGCGTGCATGTAAGGGTTATTGATTCGATTCCTACTCGAGGAAATTAAATATTTAACATTTTCATTTTCTTCGCACCGGTAATAAGAAAAAGCGCGGTGAGATTCGCTATTTAAAACGCAATGCATCTGGAATTCGGCGAAAAGAGGAACGAAAGTAGAATTCTTAATAGGAATAGGGTCTCTAAAGAGTAGGTTCCCAAGTACCCTCTTTCTATCCTGCCATGGGCTGGGGATACAGCCTGAAATTGAAACGACGTAATTCTTTAATTACATAGAAATAATTAATGTAATATAATATATCCTACAGTAGACTTCCTCGATACAGAGACTATCACACAAAGAATAATATTTTAAAATTAATCGGTTTCTGAGATATGCGCTTTCAGCCAAACTATCTCCACAGATTTAAATATCATTATAGACGTAATTCGTTTTCAGCACGTTTCGCTCACCAAACCTTCGCTTCGCTTCGCTTTACCTATAAAAATTCTATAAAGCGAAACCGCGAGCGATACATTAGCTTTTATCAATACATTGCTTCACCATTTAATTGGTAGAGGCGAAACATTTTTTTGCTTAAAGGAAACATCGCATCAGAAACTTGTTTCGATATTTTTCTTTATAAAACTATAACAACGCTGCCTTATTACTTATACCAAATGAGATTGACAATTGACATTCCGAAGGACAATCTATAATTTATTTTCTTGCGCCAACAGCATTTTGTAGAGATGGTGAAGTTAGTTTAGCTGGACAGATTGTTTGTTTGAACGATCAATTCTTAAGGACTAATAAGTAAACAAAGATACTATAATTTCGTTTAGATGTCTATATTTTGGGGCCTGTCGTGGTGTAGAGGCAGCATATGTCTTTAAACGTAACAGGTTGTGGGTTCGATCCCCAGTCGAGGAAATAATATTTTCAATTTAAACATTTAATGTATTTTATTTTTTCTATCTGGTAACAAGGTAGAGTGACGTTGGGTTCCGCCATTTAACACGCCATATCTCATATGAACCCAACCCATTTGGCGGAAACTGAACGGAGTGTCTTAACACTAGATTCTCAAGTTCTCTCCGCCTATTTTGCCATGTGCGGGATACAGGGTGTACCTATACTAACATTATAATGTCCGACTATTATAAATAATTTTCCTAAAGCGAAAAATACTCAACAACATTTTAAAATTTACATATATCGGGACTCAAACCCGCACTTCATAGAAACCGTTTAATTATATGGTATATAATTTAAGACACAAATTTAGAAGGATATGTTCCTCCAATAGTTTTAAGTGTGAAACAATAATTTGACATATAAAAAATACCCTAAAACGGATTCGAACCCACGACCACCTACTTTTACTCCCATATCAAAAAACAAGCATCTCAATAAAACAAAGACGCAAATTGAGGTCAATAATCAATATTATTGTTCATTTGGAGTATGAAATTATGTATATAATAGGTCGAGGGCTCTCGCTACGGTCGCGCTCCGGTCAGCCTCAGCTGAGACGATGCCAAACCAATACTTCTATCAAGTACACTACTTATGTGACGTGACTTTGTCTGAGTTTTTGAAGCGGAAATAAGCTTTTCTTGCATTTTTCACTTAGTTAATAGGTTGTAATATATAAGTGTGTGGAAGGCATCTTGTGGTGCAGGGCACTGTTAACTTGTTTGAGAAAATAATTAATTTATTGTTGTCATTTTTGTGCTCTAGTAATAAGGCAAAGGGCGGCGTTGAGCTCCGCCACTCAACACGCAATGCCTCAACTTAACTCAGCTAAGCTTCACGCTGTATCCTGTATGGCAGAGAGAACTTGGGAACCTAGTGTTAAGACACACCGTTCCAAATCCGTTCCCCACTTTAACTTTACTGAAAGTAGGAAAAGGAACATAGTGTTCACTAGGTTCCCAAGTTCCCTCTACCCATCCTGCCCAAGTACTACATTGTGAAGCTGAAAAAGAAGTGTATAAATAGTAACTAATTTTTTTTAAGCTATTATAAACACAATGAGTGTAGGATCGATGCCAAGTAGGACCCCGTTTTCATGCACTTCTCCTCAAAACAAGGTAGGCAAAGGGAACCCAAAACTAAGACATTCCGGTCCCCAATCCCACCCAATTATCAAGACATTACTATAAATTTTGATATAATAAATCAATACCAAATATGTATACGTGATCTTTAACAAGTAAAAAAGCTATGAAAAAGATAACAAAGAAAAAGACATTAGTTTTAATGGATCACATTATAAAAAAAAACGTGGCATATTTAAGTGCCATTATAAGACTAATATAGGTTTTAAAAATTAATGTACGTGTCATACTGTAGCGGCTCAGTGTAGATAAATGTCACTAAACTATAGTAGTGTATTACTCCTACTCAGCTTCACGCTGTATCCCGCACATGGCAGGGTGCCTAGGTAACTTAGCAACGTGAAAGTGTTAAGACACTCCGTTCCCCACTTTTCACCGGATTTGAGGCACTGTGTCTTGAGTGACGTAACTCAACGCCACACTATGCCAGGTTATCAGAGTGAAAAATTGTCAATATTAAATATTTAATTTGAAAATATTTCATTTCCTCATGTAGAGATCGAATCCACAACGTATCGTGATTACAATCACATGCTTGTACCACTCCACCACAATAGGTCTCAGGTAGTAGTGTCGAAGCCTTATTCTGAAAACATCTCTTTATAGAGAAAATTAAGATTTCTTAAAAAAATAAGGATTTTAATACAGTTTTTATATACAATATAATTGAATTGGTATATCTATATATATTATTATAATAAAAATATATGAAAAAAAAATATTGAGGGCATCGGCATCTATCAATGTAAAAAACCCAATATATATTTTTTAATTTTTGCCTGTTTTTCGGTTTGTTTGTATGTCTGTGCGTTTGTTTAGATTTTCTGATTTAAATGTAAATAATTTTCAATTCAAAGAAAATATGAAGTTGCTCAATAGGTATTAGATAAGAATATAATCTATTTCATTCTTCTCAATATTTTGATTTGGATCAGTTTATAGCGTAACCCAACGCCGCGCTCTGTTATTATCGAGGACAATAAACTTAACATTGGGCACTATCTGACTATATTTACTATTTTTTTAAAAAAATACTTGGAATTGAACCCGCGCCTCTTAGAATCTATCCTACATTGCCATAGACAGGATGTGAATAAAAAAAACATGCCAGAAATGTCATTCTCGTTCTCATCTAAGACACACTATTTAATATCCACACTCATTATAAAATAGATGGTTAAACGAGCTTATATGGTGACCAGTTTTTTTTTTGATTATTTCGGACCAGATTTCAAATTACTGTCGATTAATATATGTACATATTTTAATTAAATATATTTTAACGCTCTCAGATCATTTTAAGATAATATTTTTATCTATCGTATAGGCAAATGACTGATAAGTAAGAATATTTTGGTTATACATTAATATTTTGTTTTGAGAAAAAAATTAGAGATTATATATCCTAGAGATAGGTAAAAAGAATTTTGTGGTAAAACACTCCCTTTTACATATTTTCTACCGAATTTCTGAAATATTGTCAGTTGAATGAAATATTTCGAGTGGAATTCAACGCGGCCGGTGTTTCGGTTTTCACGCTGTATCCCGCATATAGCAGGATACGCTAAGGGAAAGGTGATCTGGTATTCCAATTCCATTTCTATTAAGATACATTTGTTTGCCATTTTCAGCCGATTTATAATGTGTGCGCGGTGATTGGCGTAACTCAACGCTGAGCTTTCTGCTTGATAGGTTATAGGTTAAGTCCCCAATGGTACCAATGGGGATTGAATCCACAACCTGTTGCATTTAAAGTCACACAATTATGCTCCCGCGCCACGACAGGCCTCACCTATTAACAATTATAAGAAAAAGTCATAAAAAAATCAATAAAAGTTCAATAGTATTTATGGAACATATATAGTATACATACATACATACATATAGTTCATTCTGACGATTGTTCCCACTTCAGTGGAGCACGAAGCGTCATGTTCGGAGCGCTCCAAATGCTTAATACTATCATAGACATGTTCACAATTTTGACGTACAACAACCAAATGTGCTAGAAATATCCTAGATTTTGAGGTATTTAGGTCTTAAATACATGATCTTAGTGCATATAATGAATGCGGGTTCAATTCCAATTTGGAGTATTATTACTTACTTACTTGCTCAGCTTCACGCTGTATCTTGCACATGGCAGGGTAGGCAGGGGGAACTTGGGAACCTAGTGTTAAGACCCGTTTGTTTCCCGACTTTCCGTCAAATTTGAGGTATTGCGTGTTAAGTTGCGGAACTTAACGCTGCAATTTGCTATGTTTCTTTTTATATTTATTTTCCTTAAGTAGGGATTGAACTCTCCGCTTGAATGATCTGGAGAATGATTAAAAAACATCTATTTTTGTTTCAATCTAATGAAATGCCGAGTTAAGCGAGTAGTATGAAAAATATTTACCAAACTGCCTTAACTAAAAGATCGAAAGTGGATTTAGGTTCCGCTACTTAACACTGGGTTCCCATACTACCCCGTTATATAGCGTAAAGCTAAAAAACAACTAAAACTTGTCAGTAAAATTGAGCAGAAAGTCACTTTACTCAAAAAGGAATACTATACGAAATACTTCACGTAAAATGCCTTAATAACTTCAAAAGACTTAGCCAACCAAATTACAAGGCCTTTTGAGATTTTATTGCATTACTCTAAAAGGGGAAATGCGGGCCAATTTTTTTATATATTTTTTCTCTTATAAATGCTTTTAGGAAATATATAAAAGAAACATAGTGTTCAGACACTCTGTTCTCCATTTTATATGCGATTCAGGAATTTTATCGCTTTACTAAATCTAAAAAATTAGTAACTTTTCAAAGATATAAGTCCAACGGCAACACTTGTAAATAAGGACATATCATACCTATAAACGTGACAGTTGCTGGTTTGAATCCCTTACAGATGCTTGAATTTAAAGAATATATTAATTGAGTATCGCGTGTTGAGTGGCGGAACTCAACGCCGCGCTTTGCCTTGTCACCAAAGCGAAGAAATATTTTCAATATTTCATAATATTGAATTCTCCGAGTGGGGATCGAACCTACAACCTGTCGGTAGAATACAGCGTTCAGATTCGCCACACAACAGCAATGTCTTAAATATTTAACAGAGCATAGACAGCGACGTAAAGTGTCTTAACATCAGGTACCATCTATCTTACGGGAAAATGCGGGATACAGCGTGAAACTGAACAAGAATCAAAGCTACATTACTCTAATTTCCTGGTCATATTTACCACTGCGTTACTATAGTTTTCTTTATCAGATAAATATTAAAAGATAAATTAAATTGCAATCTAAAAGTCCAACTTGAAACATAGAAAAATAACGACTAACCGTAAAAAGCGAACAAAATTTTATACCGAACCGACTTTGTAGAAATACCAGAAATACATACACACATACATACGTACGTATGCCATGAAGTTATTCAGTAAATACTTTTACATGGAGTTAGTTAACTTATTAAGCTTTTTATGCTTTTAATTGAAAAGCTCTTTGAAAAGACGTGGTTTAGTTACGTACGAGTGTTGCTAGGTCACGTTAATGTGAAAATACCGTAGTGGTATAGCGTTTAACTTTATTTAAGGGATTTGATTATTTTCTGGTTTTGTTGAGTCATAGAGCGTAGTTAAACTCCGCCAACACAGCGTGCGATACGCCAGTGCGCTTTCCATAGTTATATGGAAAGCGCAGTGGCCTATCACCAGGTTCCTTTTGGTAACTTCTTAGTAATCGTACTCCATTGAATGAAAATAATCCATTACCTCGACTGAGTATCGAATTAGGAGGTAATGACGCAGATATTTTTTTAAATTGAAATTCAAATTCAAATAATTATAATTAAAACTAGCGACCAGCCTACGGCTTTGCCCGCTTGTAATCCACTATTTTATTTACTTATTTCAACTATTTTCTTGTTCATTATCACTTTTAAGACAATATCTATACATTTTCATTATAAGAATAAAAATTTTGTAGCAATTTTGGTCGCACTTCGCTTTTTATTTATTAACCTATTTAAACAAAACAAACACTAAATATTAAATACAGGTTGCCATTATATTATAGTAAAAACTGCATATAAATCTGGTTAGCCGTTTCTGAGATAAGCGCGTACAAACACACAGACAAACAGACTTTAAAAATCACTAGTTTGGGCCCTATAATACTAAAGATAGCCTCAGACCTAAGAAGAATCAACGCATGTATCTTAGCGGTACTTTTTTTTTAAATCAAATATTTTTATTTACAACATTTATAAGTGACAAAGCTATCTTACCTTTGAAGTAGACTGAAGCGAAACGCTTTCCAAGACGTGTCATCATTTATAAAATCATTGATTTGCTAATAAAATTTAACACACAAACGTCTTTTCACAATTTCCAATTGAGACATCAATGGATCGCAAGAAAAACAACAGAATTTGTCAACTTGTTTTGTACAATTAAAATTCAAGAACACTTAATAAAATGAAGGGATGATCTATGTTGAATTTTGTTTTCAATTAATTGGAAGGAAAACACTTTAAACTGTAGATACTTCAAATAATTGAGGTATAAAAAAAGTCGTAATTGAGACAAATTGGTTGAACATGATAATTTTGGGATATGATTATGGTGATTGCGATGATGATGAAAACATAATAATCATTAATACTATCATAATCAACATCATATTCAACATCATCATCATTAACACTATCATAATCAACGTCATATTCAACATCATCATCATTAATATTATCATAATCAACTCTATCATCATTAACACTATCATAATAAACATCATCATCATTAATATGATCAACATTATCATCATTATCATCATCATTTTCCCACTAAGCACTAAATCATAGGAGGGTAGGCGGAGTTAAAATAGTATTATCCTATACTCCGTCCAGATCCTTTATGTGACAAATAAATATCAAAACTTAACGCTGCGATTTGTCAACAAAATGTTTTATATATGAGTAGATGTATACACAATTTTTTGTGTACCGCCTAATTAATGACACATTGCGTTTTATGTGGCGTAACTCAACGCCGCATTTTTTTCCTTAACAGCGAGAGGAAAATAAAATAAATAAGAATGACTCATTCTTCTGTACAAGCACTGAACCCACAACTATCGTCAAATATGAAACTCACAAATATACATTCGGTTCTCATTCCAAGAATAGAATTATTTTATTATAGTAAAGAAACAAAACGCGGCGTTGAATCCCGCCACATAACACGCTACGTCTCAATAATTAGATGATACACAACACAGTGTCTTATCACTGTATATCCTGCGTATCCTGCGATATGCGGGATATGGCGTGAAGCCATAAAAAAAACCATTAATATACCTTAAGCGTGAGAACCGATATATTTGGAGTCCTTCCCTCCTTTTAATTGATAGCTAAGATAAGTATCAGATAAGATATTCATTTAATTAGCCATTTATCGTTTACATTTTTACATAAAAATCTTAATTTACGATCTCACCATTAAAGGACGAAGATGGTATCATTTTTGGTTCATTTATGTATATATTAGATGTAGATAAGCATTTTGGGATGAGTGATGATAAGACACTTCTAAATTTGTTTTTTTTAACTAATTTGAATTAAGGCGTGTCGTGACGCAGTGGAACAAGCGTGTGACTGTAACTGACAGGTTGTGGGTTCGATCCCCAGTCGAGGAAATGAAATATTTAATACTTTCATATTAAGTATTTAATGTTTTTTTAATTTCTTCGCTCTGGTAACAAGGCGCAGCGCGGCGTTGAGTTCCGCCACATAAGATTTCAAATTTGGCACAAATTGGAAACGAAACGGAGTGTATTACACTAGGTTCTGAGGTTCCCTGTGCCTCCTCTACTAAATACAGTACACAGTGAGAAGCAAAAATAAGTATGTATCAATAAATAAACAGCCTTTATTATAAACACGACAGTTATATGCTTATTCCAATGATAAATAAATATTGATAGTGTCTTTTTAGGCATTTTAAATGCCAAACGCGGCGTTAAGATCCGCTACTTAACACAAAATATTCCGATAAATATTTTTAAAGTGGGGAACAGAGTATTAGAAATTCAGGTTCCCTATTCAGGCTCCCTAATTCACTCCTATTAATTTGTTTTTTTCTTTCCAGGTTTCTCATCAGTAATACCAGGGTATCCACGCTACACGATGTTTGGGGACAGACGCCATGGTGTATACAACTTGCGTATAGTGAATGTTACTTTAGAAGACGATGCCGAGTACCAGTGTCAGGTCGGCCCCGCACAAATGCATAAGGTTATTCGGGCGAACGCATCTCTAACAGTTATATGTAAGTACCACTTTTTATTTATATTTTTTTATTTTTGTGTGTTGATTTTGTGTAAAAATGTGTTATTTTTACAAAAAAACTTTAAAAAATAACAGTTTGTTGTATATGGAAGACATGATATTTATATTTGCAAATGAAATTTTGTTAGACGTCACAAGAAGGTTATTTATATACGAGTATATACTATATGACCAGTCCGCTTAAATTGTTGTTGTTCTAATAATATTATCACTTTTAAAACAATATATATACATTCAAAATTAAATTTTCAGTTAAACGAATTAAAAAAATTGTAGCAAAATTTGATGGACTAATATTTTAAATTGGCGTAACTATTTTATTTATAAATCAATCTAAATAAAACAAATACTAAGCTCTTAGTGAAGGTTGCCATCATATAATAGTGAAAACTGCATTTAAAGATGGTTAGCCGTTTCTGAAATTAGCGCGTACAAACCCACAGACAAAAATTTTAAAAATCTCTATTTTAGGTCTTTTTACATTAATACAGGCCCTCTGAAACATTTTTTTAAACATCTTTCATGTCCAAATTTTAATGGATTACAGATTTATTATAAGTATAGACAAATATTTCTTAAAAAACTATCATATTTATACTCTATAAAAAATATTAATATGCATATTATATACGCTATGGTCCGGTGGCATAAAAATGAGACTCTAAATGATTTTCACACGAAGAACTAGTATTACTCCACACTAAACGCCTCATAATCAGCGGAAAATGATGACCGGAAGTGTCTGAACTGAAACCGGAAGTGCTAAGCGTAAAACTTAAAAAAATAACTTAATAAATATAAAAATATCTCAAGCATTATTGCCTAAGCACAAAATCTTGTTCTGTGTAACGCGTAAAGAACGTTTTTATATGAATGCTCGTACTTAACCCGAGATGTATCTCGGGTTAGATGTCCAAGGTCTTTATAGCTGGGGCTTAAATAGCTTTTGAAGAGATTCCATTGTATCGATATATTGGTTTCGAATGATTGATATTTTCTCTTTTGTTAGTATTTTAATATATTTTTTCTTATATTCACTCATATATTGCGAGAAAAACTAATATTAAGACACCTCATTTAGCAATTCCACTTATTCTGTAGGATATAGCCTAACTTAACGCCGCGTTTTATCTAGTTACAAAGGTGAGAAAATATTAAAATTCTTCTATAATATTCAAATTCAAAATAAGAACTTACAAGCTTCGTTTTTTGAACGTCAAACAATTTACCACCAGTTCACTAAAGTTACTGCCTCAGACCTGAGAAGAACTTGCGAAAGAAACTCAGCAGCAAGCTTAATACAATCAATTCTTCTTTAGCTTATCATACAGCCTAATAATATCATCATCATATAGAACTCTACATTTATATCTACACACCTTAACCCAAAAAAGTTAACAGCCAAAAAAAAAGCTCCAATGCATACAAATGCCCAAAACTTATAAATCCTAAGAAAATCATCGATAAACCTTGTCCCATCCCTAGTATCCAATAATAGGACAGTGACTATTTTACGAGAACCTTTTATTCAAATTTGCTAGTTCCGTTTCCAATAAGCGTTCTCGCTGATATATCTAGTATATGGCGTATTCGACCCTTATAAGAATTGCCTGCGTGAGCTTTTTGGCTGGTTCTTATTTCATAAAACTTTTTTATATAAAAGTTTTGGATGTATAGTAATGAATATTTTTTGTTGATATAGATCTGGTCATAAGGTAAAACGCAGCGTTGAGTTACGCCTTTCAACTTGAAATTTATTGAAAATTAAGTGAACATTGGATTCCCCAATCTATTCTGTCGTTTACTATGCTTTTGCAGTGTAAATCTGATAAAAAATTCAGTTATTTCAAATGAAATAATAAAGATAATACGTTATTTTTCTCTATTTTTGATAATAAAAAAATGATAGACATATTTTATATACAACGGTTTACGTGCAATAGACAAGACCTACGAAAAATATAATTTATTTACTAAGGAAAAGAAAGGATTTCAATCCGCGCCTTCCAAGATGATAAGTTGGACGGTCCTCATGAGGCGCGGGTTCATTTTTTATACGTTTCTTTAATAAATATTATTCTTTCCTCAGTGTAAATTAACACTTACAAAGAACTAGAAATGTTATTTCGACTGAAAGTAGCACACAATGCTCTACTACATAGAGGCCTGAAAAGCACAGCGGCTTAAAAACCTTGAAATCGACCAAAAGTTTTCGGACTGCATTGTCAAGACTTCCAC
>DWMZ01005589.1:0-10841 GCA_018249855.1 Eueides tales michaeli | reverse complement strand
TCAACGTTGGGTTTCAACGTTAATTAATTAATTATTTGTTAATTAATCAACCTTAATTCCTTTCTTGAAATATTGTACTTAAGTAAAATATCTGCTGCTGGTTAAGTTAAATATCTGCCGTGAAAGAACTACATATAAAAGGTTCCTTCTGCAGAGTAAAACGTTTATGCAATCGACTCAGCCGATTTTTCTAAATAAAAGATATATTTAACGATTTATATCTATCATATCAATGTCTCGTAAATTGGACGGAAAATGGGGTACGTCATGGCATGGAGATTTCCTACATAAACGTAGAAATATAAAAATAAGGAGTGTCTTAACATTAGGTTCCCAAGTTCCCTTTGCCTAACATGCAATGATAAGGATGCATCGTAAAGCTAAAAAAAAAAACCATCTTATACAACAATATTACAAAACATTATGCTAACTCTAAAAGAGATTCAATTAAATAATCTATATGCGTCTTTGTATTGACTTCCTGTCACACATGGCTCAACAAATACCTTAAAGCCCGCCTTAGTCATTGAAAATAAGCTTTATAAATATTTATGGTAAAGTTCATTGTCTGTAATAATATTAAAATCAAAGGAAATGTTCTATCGCTGTAGAATAAATTTAAATTTTTAATGATTCGTACTGTTCACGCCGCGACTGGATGTGGAACAATGGCAGCACCTGATTGAAAGATTTGGTTGATTGTTGTTAAGTTTTTTTAGTAAGTTTTAATTATTTAGCTTCACGCTGTATCCCGCACAAGGCAAGGTAGGCAGAGGGAACCCGGGAACCTAGTGTTAAGACACTCCGCTCCACTTCCGTTCCCCACTTTCCGCTGAATTTGGGGCATTGCATGTTGAATGGCGGAACTCAACGCCGCGCTTTGCCTTATTACCAGAGTGAAGAAATGAAACATTAAATATTTAGATTGAAAATATTAAATATTTCATTTTCTCGACTGGGGATCGAAACCTGAACCTGTCTGTCACAGTCACCCGTTTGTGCCGCTGCGCCACGACAGGCCTCAAATTAGTTTTATTTATTTATATATAACATTAATTTTAGAACACGGCTTTTCGTTCTACACTATTAGGTTTCGAGGCCCAGAAACAACAAAAACCAGAACCAGAACAGACGATTTTATTATATTGAATTTGTTGAGAATAAATATACTTACTACAATTATATTTGTATAAATTTGCCAAAAAGATAACATCTCTCTTTTTTCCTATTTTTAAAGTGTTATTCCACACTTAGGAAAGAAAAATACTAAATTTAAAAACGTATAAAAATTTGGACGAAGCAGAATTTGAACCTGCGCCTCTTCAAAACCGTTCAAGAACTTGAACGGTTTTCAAGAGGCTCAGGTTCAAATCCTGCTTTGTCCAAATTTTTATACGTTTTTAAATTTAGTATTTTAAATTTAGTAACGTCTCTCTTTTCCATATGTAATTTCAACCCCTATCTACTATGTGACTGTCAGTAGTCGATGGAACATCATCATTATTAGACAATTAAATGTTGTGTTACGACTACTGACAGTCGATCAGTCGACTGTCAGTAGTCGTAACACAACATTTAATTGTGTGTCTAATACCAACAACTACAAAATATTTAATATATTAAATTTCTACAACAGTAAATATGGGTTAGAACCTGTTATCTCGGAACATTTAAAAATAATGACTACTCACTTAGCTTCACGCTGTATCCCGCATATGGCAGGGTAAACAGAGGGAACTTGGGAACCTACTGTTTAAACACTCCTTTCCCTACTTTCCACCGATTTTGAGACATTACGTGTTGAGTGGCAGAACTTTTGCCTTATTACCAGAGCTAAGAAATAGAACATTAAATATTTAAATTGAAAATATTAAATATTTTATTTCCTCGAGTGGGGATCCCACAACCTATCGGTTACAGTAACACGCTTGTGCCGCTGCGCCACGACAGGCCTCAAATTAGTTTTATTTATTTATATATAACATTAATGTTAGAACACGGCTTTCCGTTCTACCACAATATATATATATATATATATATATATATATATATATATATATATATATATATATATATATATATATAAATTTAATTTTAGAACACATATTAATTAACTAACAAAATATATATATATATATATATATATATATATATATATATATATATATATATATATATATATATATATAAAGAGTAGGCATAATAAAACTTGAAGTGTTCATATTATGTTATGACAAGATGACCATGATCGCAAAGTGGCTGTACAGCCGAAATAATCAAGTATAGCGGAACGAGTGAATTACACTCGTAAAATGGCTGGCGGCAATTAGAATGGATGCATGCCTCACTGCGCCCCACGCCGATTGTGATAGGGCTGGCATTAAATTTAAATAATTATAAAATATATAGAAATACAAAAAAGTTATTTTCGATATATTTTATATAGGCCTAATATTTCAGGTCTGCCGTGGCGCAGAGCGCAAGCAGAAAGCAACTTTAAACGCGACAGGTTGTGGGTTTAATCCCCGCTCGAGGAAATGAAATATTTAATATTTTCATTTATATATTTAAATGTTTTCCTTTCTTCGCTCTGGTAAAAAGGCAAAGGGTGGCGCTGAGCTCTGACATTTACGATGCAGTGCCTCAAATTCGGCGGTAAATGAGAAACAGAAAGGAGTGTCTTAAGACTAGGTTTCCAAGTTCTGTCTGTCATGCCATGTGCAAAATAAAAAAAAAAAAATTCATAAAAAAAAACCGTAACCGAGTGAACAAGGGACAACGCAGTGTCGGAATTATGCGGGGTAGAACGCTGAAATTTGACTTGTCCTTTGGAAGTGTAGGTTTCTTAGGAATGAAACTGTGAGAAGCCACTAGTCTTCTTTGTGTTACCATATGTTTATAGAAGTATTCTTTTTTTTGGATATCATATCAAACGATGATAAAGATAGAATACTTAAATAAATATATTTTTGAAAACTAAATACTGCAGAAATGTACGAAGCTAACTATAGTTAATTTTTTCATACGAGAAAGTGAATTAAGAACATTTTGCTGCTCTGGTAACAAAACAAAACATCATATTGAGTTTCACCACTCAACACACAAAGATTTAAAATTTAAGATTTATTGAAAATTGGGGAAGTCAATATTTGGAAAAATTGGAAATTTTACGTAAGACTCACTAAACTTTCCAAATATTTCTTTTCTTTTAGCTCAGTTAATAATAAAATGGGAAAACATATTCATATAATTGTATAATTGACTTGAAAATTATTACAATAATTAACTAAGTCACGCTTCTTTTGACAGCCCTATGTGCCGAATTATGCAAAACCTGATACTGAACTTGTTATATCACCGTCTCGCTCCGAAATCCGGCCTCAAACATCGTTTCCGGCAGACGAGCTCGTGTTATAATATAATAATAATAAAATATATTTTATGGTGCAACATGAAATATAATATTTACTTATAATATGTTATTTTAACGTGTATGTTTTCATTTTATATTATTAAGTAGCTCTCAGGGTCTCGCAAAGGGAATCTGATGTCCAATACTAGTGAGAAGCTGCAAAAATGGGGCTCGTCTATCATTTTTTTAGAATTCCTAAAATATATATATGTAATATTAAATCAAAATAAAATAACGAAAAAACATATTACGATAGAAATAATCGTAAAATATTATTTAATATTTTCATTTATTCCGTATAGTTACAGGGCAATACACGGCGTTGAGTTCTGCCACTCAACACGCAATGGCTCAAGTTCACCGAAAAGTGGCAAACGGAACGGAGTGTCTTAACACTAGGTTCCCAAGTTCCCTGTCCCTACCCTCCCATGTGCGAGATACAGCGTGAAGCTAAAAAAAAATAAAAGTTACTATTGCCCGATATTACTATTTGCTCGATTATATTATTTAATGTAGTTAATATTATTTTTATAATGTCAATATATGAAAAAAACATGTTTAGTTAGACAGAGCCTAAGCTTCACGCTTTATCCCGCACTTGGCACGGTAGGTAGAGGGAACCTTGGGAACCTAGTGTCAAGACACTCCGTTCCCACTTCCGTTCCCCACTTTCCGCCGTAACTCAACGCCGCGTTTTTTTTGCCTTATTACTAGAGCGAAGAAATGAAATACTAAATTTTTAAATTGACAATATTAAATATTTCATTTCCTTGAGTGGGAATCGAACCCAGAACCTGTCCGCTTCAGCCACACGCTTGTGCCGCTGCGCCACGACAGGCCTAAATTACTTTTAAAAAAATATTTAATTTTAAAATATACTTATTAAAAAATATATAATCTATTAGATAGTGCAATAAAACAATATCGTAATGTAAACACGACACATGGGCTCGATCCCAACCCTGGGAAATGATTTATTTTCATTTCCTGATTTCGACTTCCGCCATTCAACACGCAATGTCTGGAAAAAAAAATCATCGGATCCAAATTAGAATATAAAAAAAATTTGTTAAAGTCATCTACATTTTTATCTTATCTGCACGTGACAACATTTAAGCCTTTAAGGTTGAACATTATTTGAAGAATATTAGCGTAGAGGCCAAAATGCGAAATAACAACAGATATAACATTGAATTGAAGAGCAAATAAACTAAACCTGAATTATTGCTGAGATAAAAATACTTAAATACTATTAAAAGATGAAGCTGTCGTTGCGCTGTCAGATTGTGGTACGAACAAATCTTACACATTTCAGATTTACTGTTTATTTTTATATAGCAGGTAGCAATTTGACAAAAACTAAAAACATATGACTGTTCTTTTTTTTATATTCACAATCATTTAATATAAACTTCACTAATAATAAAAGTATTTGCTGGTATAATAAGTAAATTTTAAATCTTTGTATGTTGAGTGGTGGAACTCAGTACCATGTTTTGTTTTGTTACCAGAGCTGCAAAATGTTCTTAATTCACTTTCTCGAATGAAAAAATTAACTATAGTTAGCTTCGTACATATCTGCAGTATTTAGTTTTCAAAAATACATTTAGTTAAGTATTCTATCTTTATCTTCGTTTGATATGATATGCAAAAAAAATAATAGTTCTAAAAACATATGGTAACACAAAAAAGACTAGTGGCTTCTCACAGTTTCGTTCCCAAGAAACCTACGATTCCCAAGGACAAGTCAAATTTCAGCGTTCTACCCCGCATATTTCCGACACTGCGTTATCTGTAGTTCACTCAGTTACGGATTTTTTTTTTTTCGAATTAATGCTTAGCAGGTAATGTCTATAAATATATAAATTATATGAAAAACGTAAGATTCGTTTGAAATATTTGTAAACTTAGCCAGCTTATTTATATTCGCTGGTGGAAGAAACCTTTTCCCAAGGTGCGCTAGAACTCCTGATTTGGAGAGGGGGGAGGGGGAGGAGGGGGGTTAATGTTGGTAGTTTCATAAGGTTGGTCCTGAACGCGCCCTACGCTACGCTTGCCGATCTGTTCTTCACATAAAGACTCGTCGGGCACAATCATCGCCTTTTTGTCAGAAGTATCCAGCCTATACCACTTCAATGTACAAGATTTTCAAGCGAAGTCGGTAACTCCTGCTCTTACGCGGTAACTTCATTTCTGATTTATCTTTCAAAGATATTTAGAGTAGACCTCGATACAAAACACGTATAGCGACTTAGTCGACTTAGTGTCCGGGTATCCGCACCGTAGGTCATGATAAGTTGCATTTATTAAAGATATTTGTCTTCAGACAATACACATCAAGAAGATTTGACACTCTTTGCTAAACTAAGTTTTCATCCAGCTAATTTCGGCTAAGAAGTTTTCATGGCTTGAAAGATCTTGAAATCAAAAAAGATTAACCCAAAAGGCAAAAACTGTGCCAAACGCAATAAATACAAAAAAATAAAAAACTTACAAGTTAACGAACGTATAGTATAAATTAAAGCCATTGGAAGGAAAGCTAGTACCTACTGCAGAAGTCTCGATAATAAAAATGTGACGATATTCAAGATACACGAGTATTGCTGGTTCTTTTGACTTAGTTTCAAGTAAAGAATTTTTATATTATGTAACAAGAAAAACAGCAACTTTCATTCCTTGAACTAGAGCGAAATGTTATTTATGGAGTAACTTTTGCGAGAGAGAAAAACTGTTATAAAAGTTGTTCTCGTTTAACTGAACCATTTAGTTATATACGAGTATGTATATTCGAAATCACTTTGCCAGCTTTCAAATTAACTCGCTGTATCCCGCACTTGGCAGGGTAGGCAGAGGGAACTTAGGAACCTAGTGTTAAGACACTCCGTCCCACTTCCGATCCCCACTTTTCACCGAAATTGAGGCATTGCGTATTGTGTGGCGGAACTCAACGCCACGCTTTTGCCTTATTACCAGGGCAAAGAAATAAAAGATTATTTAAATTGAAAATATTAAATATTCCATTTCCTCGAGAGGGGATCGAACCCACAACCTGTTACAGCCACACGCTTGTGCCGCTGCGCCACGACAGGTCTCAGCTCTTTTACAAACTGCTTTTAAGTTAAAATATGCTAAAATCTTTAAATACTACCACATGTATTCTTATTTAGGCTTATGTTTTTTAGGGAGGTATTAGCCTGAATTATACTGTCTGATAATCCTAAGATTATCAGAAAGTAGCACATTACAAAGATCAGAGTGAAAGGGTCTCGTTTATCTTTATTTATATACTAGCGACCCGTCTGCGGCTTCGTCTGCTTAAATTACTCTGTTTTACTTAATAATCTCATAAACTTTCTCATCCCAATATCACTTTTAAGACAATATTTATATTTTGATAATTAAATTAACACTAAATAAATAAAAAAAAAAATAGTTATTTCGTCGAACTAAATATTTCAAATTGACGTAACCTTTTTTAAGTATTTATCAACCGATTTAAATGAAATAAACATTAAATGTTTAAGGAAGGTTGCCAAAATGTGCTCGTGGGAACTACATTTAAATGGTTAGACGTTTGTGAGATGAGCACGTACCAACGCACAGACAAACAGACACACGGACAAACAGACAATTATTTTGAAAAACATTATTTTGGGCCATATTTCATTAATAAAGATCCTTAGTAATATAAGATTATCTTCCATGTACAGACAGCGATCAATTACAAATTTATAATAAGTAGTATAGATAATTAAAAAATCCAAATGCAAACAAACTCACAGTAAGACGGGCAACCAAGTTAACCTATATTGATATAGACGACTACAAGAAAAGATATTTATTATTTATATTTCATTTCAAAATCAGACGTTCCAAATCTCAAATCAATGTAAAATCACAGCAGCCATATATAATCAGTAAAAGAAGATAAAACGTTTTAACACAAAAGCTATAATGGCCACATACAAAAGCCTTGATAGAGACCTTCCGCGAGGAAGCACGCGCCGATGCATTCCGACACACGCAATGCCTCGTAAATATTAAAAATAAACCTTATCTTTTTCATAATAAGATATAATTTAGACCTTATATGTTTATTGAAATTGTTATATAGCTTTATTTAGTAAAAAATGTGATTGAAAAGTGTTTGTAAGTATTATTAATACTGTAAGTACTAATAATAGATGTTTGTGGCGTTCTTTTTTATGATTCACTCTGTATTCCACTCAGAAGAAACTTGGGAGCCTAGTGTTAAGACACACAGTTCCTTTATTTATTTATTTATATACACTTTATTGTACACCACAAATAGAAATATAAACTAATATGAAGAATAAAAATGTTTTACATTTTGTGAAGCACAAAAGGCGGTCTTATCGCTAATTAGAGATTTCTTCCAGACAACCTTTGGGTTAGGACATATAAAACAAAATAAATAGTGGGTGGTGTAAATATACATACATACATGTATACTAACTCTATGCATAATACACAAATAAGTACAAAATAGTTAAATACATATCTTTATATAATAAACAAATATATATTTACATATACATACACATACATACACACATAAATATATATATAAATATATTTATCAACTGTGCGCCGAATTAGAGGCATTGTATGATAAGCGAGCTGAGACCGCGTTTTGCCTTGTTACCTGAGCAACAAAATTGAAAACATTAAATATTTGAAAATATTAATTACTTAATTTCCCCGAGTGGAGATCGAATCCACAATCTGTTGTGTTTACAGTCACACGCTTGTGCCCCTAAGCCATGACAGGCCTTAACTCAACTCAACTATAAATATTAAAGATAGTCAATTCGTATCTTTCTTTCCGTCCTTAGAGTTATAAAAAAAAATAATTAATTTGGTTTCTACGTATAATGAAAAACGCCATAAAGTGCCAAATGTTATGTTAGCTATAATCTACGATTTATAGCAAAAATATACAAAAATACTGACCTCTTCTTGAAACAATAATTAAACATGTTACTATATATAAACTTAGACAAAGCGCGGCGATGAGTTACGTCATTCGACACGCTGCGTCAACAAGGGAGCACTAGATAGTGTCTTAACACTAGGTTATCAGAAGAAGCATCTGCCTTTTTCAAATTATGTATATATATATATATATATATATATATATATATATATATATATATATATATATATATATATATATATATATATATATATATATATATATATATATACACGTATGTTTCCTACAGGATACCAGGTATGTTGTTGCAAGAATGCGGGTAATTTAAAATTATCTTACAACAAGCAACTTATCTAATGAATTCTTATCACGTGTAAAACTTGGCAAACATAAACCGTGCCTCTACCATTTATTTACCTCGACAAACGCTATCGAATGCGTATATCATTCAGATTGCATCTATTTACTAGATTGATATAATAAAAACCAAGATAGTTAATTAGTCACAAAACGTTGACGACCTTTTATTATTTATATAAAATATTATAAGTTTATATTATTATTTTATTTTATTTAGTTTCACAATGAACTACTCATGTAAAAAGGACAACAGAGAGAATATAGTGCTACAGACAGAAGACACTCTGTTTCGCCAAATTTTCGATTGCGTTTTAAATGGCGGAACGCAACTTATTGGAAAAGACGTACGGGTCCCTTGATGGTAAGCAATCACCGCCGCCCACGGTTCCGTATCACACCAGAGAGCTACACGTGCTACACGTGCGCTGCCGGCCTGTGTTTGCCAAAGAGAGGTACCGACAATAATTCCCACATTTAGGAAGCTAGCCCTGTACACTTTACTGGCTTTACAGCCAGACACTGTGCTGCTGCGAAATGACGCCGTTATATTATATATATTATTATGTTGTCTTCGATATATTAAGATGTTAATATTATTTTAAACTTATCGACTCAAATTTAATTTGGATAAACTTCATCTGCTGAATAAATAGTGTGCGTTGGTTTTCTTAATGCTTTTCTTAATGTGTAACATGTATATGCCTCAAATAATAGGCATAAAATAAGATACATTTTCAGTTGAAAAACAATAACAAGAACGTGAAAAAAATCAAATAAATATCCTTTTAATTTTTATAGCTTAATGATAGAATTAACACATGTGCTAATGATTGGTGCGCTTTCAAAGAGATCAAAAACCGTTTCCAAAAGTGCAGGTTCAAATCAAGCAACGTCATTTTTTTAATTATAAACACAGTTATTTCTACAGTAGTAGCGTTCTCGATAATAGCTGCAGAATACGATAGTTATAAAACCGTGCGATATCTAGTGCGTACACACCGTTAACGTGTATTCAGGTGAAACGGAACGTCGAAACGTGGCGTGGGAAGTAGAGTGGACCATGAAAGCAATGGTTATTAAAACTTAACCCTTAACTAATTTTTAGAAAGTAACCAAATATAATTAGATAGTTTACAATCAATTTAGATAACAATTCAGCACAATTTGTTATGGATCGATAGGTTTAAATAAGGTATAGAAAATAAGGTGGCGCGCTGTATTACATATTAAAAGGGTCGGCCGACAATCCGTTCTAAGTGTTGAAGGTTATCTAATGTTTTTCAAAGCTATTTATATTATTTTAGCTATGGAAAATACGAGGCTTATCGTGGAGCAGGGCCACAAGCGTGTCACTGCGCAATAAGTTTTGGGTTCCGTCCCCTCTCGAGGAGATTAAATATTTATTATAAGTTTAAAGCGATATATATCAGGGGACCACCCTCTGCCTACCCTGCTATAGAAAAAAACAGAAGTTATATATATATATATATATATATATATATATATATATATATATATATATATATATATATACTACTAGTACTGTGATATAAAGAGATATTTTTACTATTTTTAAAGTGTTATTCCACACATAGGAGAGAAATATACAAAATTTAAAAACGTACAATTTTTTTTTCGTTCTGCTTCGTTCAAATTTTTATACGTTTAAAATATTTTAAAATATTTATTAAAGAATAAAATATATATTTTTTTATTTCTGTATACGTTTTTAAATTTAGTATTGATGTAAAGAAATTTCTACAAGCATTACATATTCGAAGAAAGTCTTAAATTACAGAAATAGTAATAAAATTACGTAAAATAAACATATATTATATATAACATTCTAATCCTTACGCTATTAACTTGTTTTTCCACTTCTTGGTTTATCTAATCATATATATTTTTTATATCTACATCTTGCTTCTTGGCGTATTTACATAATATTATGGCATAAGAATTCACCAAACAAAATAATTCCCTCGTTATTAAATTAACATCTTAATTAAAATTTTGAATTCGGGCGGAAACTGAAAAACTGACTAGGATGCAGAAGTTATACCGCCTTAAAAAAGCCTTTAAAAAAGTGTACAGTGCTTACAGTACCCACAG
>DWMZ01005588.1:0-10842 GCA_018249855.1 Eueides tales michaeli | reverse complement strand
GTGTATTTGAACAATACATAACATGAAGTGAACAGCCCCATTGTTGTATGACACTTACGCGCAATCGAATTTTGGTACACTTGGTTACCTGAATATGCAATATTGTAACTTGAGGTCTGTCAATCCTATGGTGCATGGGCACAATCGTGTGACTGTAAATGACAGGTTGCGGGTTCGATCCCCACTCGCGAAAAAGAAATATTTTATATTTTCAAATTAAATATTTTCATTTCTTCGCTCTGGTAATAAGGCCAATCGCGGCGTTGAGTTCCGCCACTCAACACGCAACGTCTCAAATTCGGCCTTAATCCCACATAGGCCCACAAGTAGCATCAATACAGGCGTGAGTTATACCTGTATGGTTATGGGTTACAATCAAAAATTAAAGGGATATTTTGCTAGCGAGGCAAAGCGTGAAATTGAGCACCGTCACTCAACACTCGATGTATAGAAAATTCAGCGGAAAGTGATCATCGGAAGTGATTGAAAGTGAACGGGATGTCTTAACACTAGGTTACCAAGTTTCCTCTGCCTACCCTACCATGTGGGATACAGCGTGAACCTAAAAAAATAATATTAAAGTCCACAAACAAAATTTCACGACTAGTCCCATATAAACTGCTATAATACAATCCAAGTTGCACCCCATTTCCTCTACACAATATAACAATTGATTTGCCTAGTGACAATATTGCGCATTTTAATCCCCTGCGGCTTGTACTACACAATACTCTATTGATCCTTGACATTAATAGACTATCAAATAATCTGTTCACGCCATCGTTGTTCAGTTGACGCGAAATTAATGAGATGGTTATAAGTTTAAATTCATGGAATTTTATATCCAGGTCTTCACGGTACAGTAGTGCAGTATTTAACAGTAAATGCGATTGGTGTGATTTCGATTCCAAGTAAAGGGGATGTGTTATTTACACACTGATAAGATAAGATAATGCGTTAAGAATCATTCAACGGAGTGACGGAGAACGGAGTGTCTTTGCATTCGATCCGCTCTGCCTATCCTGCTATATACGTGATACAGCGTGAAGCCAAAGTAGAAAATAGATATATTCATCAAAAGCGATATCACCCAATTACTATTCGGATAAATAAAAAACAAATTATTTAATATTTTTATTTCCTCACTCCAGCTATATGACAAAGCGCAGTGTTGACTTCCGTCATTCGACATACAATGTCTCGAAAATTTAGCAGAGAGTGGGAAGTGGAATGTCTTAACACTAAGTTCCCTCTGCCTAACCTGCTATAAGTGATATAAAACATTTTTTTTTCAGCATCACTTTGTATACCGCCTGTATACGTGGCAGGGTAGGCAGTAGGAACTTGAAAACCTAGTGTTAAGACACTCCGTTCCTATTCTCACTTTCCCCCGAATTTTGAGGTGTTGTGTCTTGATTGGTGGAATTCAACGCCGCGCTTTGCCTTGTTACCGGGACGAAGAAAGGAACATTAAATATTTCACTTCCTAAAGTGGGAATTGATCCCACAACCAGTCGCACGCATTACAGTCACACATTTTAAAAAATACCCAACGAAAAAGAGGATTACCACATCTTGATAACAACACACCTGCACAAATGCTCTCACGATTTTGTTTGAAGATACTGAAGCGTTGACAGATTTTGTGCTAATACAGATTTTTTTGTTTAAATCAAGTCGAAGCATTTTTTTTTTGTATTTGTTTATAACTATCTAATAAATAATTAATCAATTTTAAAGATGTAATTTAAAATTCAATTTAGAAAATAGTTTCATATATGTATTTATTTTAAATTGATTAAAATATCTAAAATGTGTTTTTAATTTTTTTTATTTCATTTTGGCACTTTATGGGTATAAAGTGCCAAAATGAAATAAAAAAAAATTAAAAAACCTGTGGTACTTATCAGCCAACAGTTGCTTTATTAAACTGCCGTTTTGGTTGACGAAACGAAAAAAAAATTAAGAGAGATTTGAACCTGTCTTCAAGAATCAGGTTCATGGTTTTTCCATATACGTTTCTGCTTGCCACCGACGACTGAACGACGCACTGCACTTGAAATAAAACTTTTAATAAATTTGTTACTGATCACTATCCTCACTGTAAGTACATGTAAGATATATGAAAAATAATGTTATTAATGTAATAAATAGGACACAAAATATTGATTTTTGGTCTCTTTCTTTGTACGATCTAATATTAGAAAAGGCTTACCAGATTTATATGAAGTTTTCTCTTTTATATTTTGGCAATTTTCACTCAACTTGTTTTATTTAAGTCAGTTGATAAATAAAAAAGTTAGGTCAAACTAAATTTTTAGTTTATTTTCTTAATTCAACAAAATTGACCCTAAATTTTTATTCATTAAGCTGAAATATTGGTTTTCAATATACTTAAAAAAATATATGTTATTAGAACAAAAAAGTAATAGGGATTAATAAATAAAATAATTTAATTCAAGCGGGCGAAGCCGCGGGCAGGTTTTAAATATAATTTGTAAGTCGAACCTCATACCATCGGATTCACACCGACTCCGTCTCACTATGCCGAGATAGCCTCAACTGTAATTAATCACGAATATTCTAAACAAACTAAAAATATTTTTGACAAAATTACTATTAAATTTAAAGCTCCAAAAGGAGACCCTTATCCAAAAAGCAGTATTTTACATCAAAGTAGTTTTTGGGCACCCGTAACTTAACACCTATTGATCACACCTGACGATGCCCAAGTTTTCATTGGTTTAAGTATTTAAAGGGTGAGTGAATAGACTTCTCATTGGTCGACGTAAATAGGGGTGTTGCCATTGAAATTTAGCACTGTAGTCCTTAGATTCGTAAGTAATGGAAAGATTGTTCTTTTTTTTATTTTCGCGCTGTTTCTTATACAGCAAGGTGGTGAAAGGGAATCTAGTTTTAAGTTCCGACGGCGTTGAGATCCGCCATTCCTTACGTTATATCGTAAGAATCGTGTGAAAGGTAATGTTTTGTGATTTATTGTTTTTGTGTTTACACAAGTATGTGACTGTAAGCGTGACAGGTTGTGGGTTAGGTCTCCACTCGAGGTCTCACTCCTCTAATAACAAGGCGGCTTTGACGGCGTTGAGTGCCGCCACTTAACAAACAAAGTCTCAAATTCGTAAGAAAGGGAGGGTGAAGCAAATGTTTAAGTATAACCCCTCGGTTATATTTAGACACTTGCTTCACCTTCCATAATACATGGCAGATTCCACCTGATGTTGTTAATGTTGTAAAACATGTCTTTAGATTATTTACGAATATCGTCTAATTAAACTTCTTTCGGTCCTTACTTTATAAATCAGCTCCAACTACACGTTGTGTTTGTGTGTGTGTGAACTTGGGAAACTAATGTTAAGATATTTCACTCCGTTGCCCACTTTGTGACAGTGACAGAACTCAACGCCGCGCTTGTTACCAGAGCGAAAAAATTAAAGTTTCAAATATTTCATTTGAAAATATTGCATTTTCACTTCTTCGAGTGGGGATCTGTCGCTTAAACGCCTGTGTCCCTGCGTCACGACAGGTCTCATTTTATAAATCAGGTAAACGATTTTAAAATAACGTAGATAATCGTTACTTAAAAATTGTGCAATGCGCGGTGAACAAAATAATTTAAGACTAGGTTCCCTACTAATACGGTACAATGAGGAACTAAAAAAAACACATACCATTTCTGTTTTAATATGTTCTTAGGTACCGACTTCGTGTGTACAAAATTGTATACTAGCACTGGCCCGGGACTATTGTTTTCTTTTATAGTACACGTTTCAGTTTTTTTTTATATATTATAATAATAACGTAAATCTTACAAAAATGTAAATATAAGTTATACAGGCGTCTATACCGGACTGTGCGACAAATGAGGATAATTTGTTATTTTATGGGCGTTGTAGAGACCAAAATCGTTGACCCATTAAACATTTCTTATTTATAAACTTAATTGTCAATAACATCTTTTACACATATTGATAAAAATTGAAAGATTCTATTTATTTAATTAATATTTTTTATGAAATAAATAATTCAGCTTATATTAAAATATTTTTTTGGGGTATATCGTCATTTTGGTAAAGTTTATACTTTACATCCTTTACATAGTGTAAAGGACGTATGTATATGGTAATCATAAGTAATCATAAGTACTTCGGCATATTATCATGATTTTTACGTGATTTCTCCAGTATATGTCATTGATACTGTGATCTCGAGAGATAGCCAGAGTCTGCGAAAAGAGATACGCCTCTCCTATTAATATTCTTTGGATTCCCGCTTGAAATCGTAGTCCTTGTGGGGTAGCCAGAAAAAATGGACCCCGAATCGTGCAGTCACTGCATGTATTTATGCATTTGACAATATTTCTTTTAGTTATCCGTTAAACACAGGATATTTTAGGGGTAGACAGTAGAAACCTATTGCCACTCACCAACAGTTTTTTTTTATTTTGCCTGTGGAGAGATAGGACATAACGCCAAATAGATAAATAAGATCATCATATTATTACCATCACAAAAATAACTAATATTAAATTATTCGCTCCCCGAGTGGGAATCAAATCCATATATTTTGAGTTTACAGCCACACTCTCTACCACTGCCTCACGATGGCCTATTACTATTTTCATTTAAAATGAGTAAATTCACGCATAAAATTAAAATGAGAAACCTTTAAAAAATAAGAATTATTATTAAAATAAATGTACATAAAGCCCTTTAATTTTAATATTAGTGGAGGGAGGAGCTTCTCTAGTATCAAGTTACTTACGAGTATTAAACCGAGTGATTTAAGGCCTACGATCGTTTAGGGATAAGCACATTTGTTATCTAGTTACGTCATAATTTTAAACTGTTGTTTAATAAAGTTGTATATAATTTTGTTTAGACTTTAGAGGTATCTCGTGGCGTAGTAGCACAAGCGTGTGACTGTAACATGCGACAGGTTGTGGGTTCGATTCCCACTCAAGGAAATGAAATAGTTCGGTCCCCACTCAAACAAATGAAATATTTAATATTTTCAAAATAAATATTTAATGTTTTTGTCTCTTCGCTCTGGTAACAATGGCAGCGTTGAGTTCCGCCACTCAATACGCAATGAATCAAATTCGGCGGAAAGTTGGGAACGGAGCAGACTAACATCAGGTACAAAAATAAAAACATTTTGTTTAAGTGACGATGGTTACACGTTTAAATACCCGCTACAATTAATAATTAATTTCCATCGTGTTTGGTTCCCCACTTTCCGCCGAATTTGAGGCATTACGTGTTGTGTGGTTGAACTTAACCTAACTTAGTTATCTTTTTTTGGTATATTATTTATTATTTTATGCATGATCTTTATAGTCACGGATAGTAACACAGTGATAAATTATTTCGCTCGCCACTTTTCGTTCTATTTAGAACTATACACTTTGTCTACCAAAGTTACGATAGAAAAATATTTAAAACCATATTGTGTACGGCTAAAACATATTGCCAGAAAGCGTATTTTAAGTTGACCTTAGTTACAAGCGAGCGAGTGAGAACGTATGGCTTAGTGGTCGGAGCGCTTGAACGGCTTCCAGGAGACGCAGGTTCGAATCCCGCTATGTTTAAATTTATATGCTTTTTTAAAATAAATATTTCATCTTAGTTGTTTATAATAATATACATTCAGATTACATTCAATTTTTGCAGTAATCGAGATATGAATAACTGAATAGTTTACATAGCGTTTGTACTTATATAGATTTTGTTTTGTAATGTAATATGGCGGCTCTTTTGTCGGTCCATATCTCTCTACGGGTGGTCAAGTTGATGGCGCCGGCGTTCAGTTGTCTACGGAAATTTTACTTATTATTTTTTTTAGCTTCACGCTGTATCCTCCACATGGCAGGGGAAGTATAGGGAACTTGGAAACCTAGTGTAAAGACACTTCTTTCCGTCCCCCACTTTTCACCGAGTTCGAGGCATTGCGCCTTGTCTCCCGCGGCTTCGCCCGCTTAAATTTCACTATTTTATTTCATAATTTCAATTACTTTTCTACCTAATAACGTTATTATTTTAAAGGCAATATCTATACACTGAAAACTAAAATTTGGTCTAATTTAATTGAAAATTTGTAGCAATTTTGTCAAACTAAATATTTAAAATTGACTTATCTATCGACCGGTTTACAAAATGTTCAAGGAAAGTTGCCAAAATAGCGCACTTAATAGTAAAATTGTATTTAAATCTAGTTAGCGATTTCTGAGTATAGCACATGCAAACGCACAAACAAACAGACATACAGACAAAACAATATTAAACGTCCCCTATAAATTTCATTTTAATATATTTTCCATTTACAGGCTCAGTTATACATTTATTATATGTATAGGTTTAATTTCCTCAGATGAGGATAGAAGCCACAATCTGTCGTGGTGACTGTAAGTAACACGGTTGTGCCCGCACTACAATAGGCGTCTATTAGAGAGGCGTAAGGCGTATATATAAATGAAAGCTATAAAATAGCCATGATTTTTGTCAATTTTTCTTCAATATTTAAAGATAGATTATCACGTGTTGAAATGGGAAATGTAACGAAATTGCGTGTAATGGTTTGCGTAAACCTTTGTTATTTGAAACATTTGAACTTTGTCACTTTGTTAGTATTTTCTTTCTTTGTTTTATTTATATACAGGCTTTATTTCCTAGTTAAGCATTTAGGTAAAAACACTCGATTAGATAATTGGGAACATCTTGGAACGTTTCATTATTTTATTCCCTTCAAAACTAGTTATACTATAAAGAAACTAACATTCACCCGTGGTATCGCCTCCATGACCAAATGGAAATAAATATAAATTGTGTATAGTATATCAAACATATTTTAAATGCTCGAGATACTTCTGAAATACATTGGGTTACTTAATAAAAACTAGTTTGTTATATAATCTTCCTTTATATATATTATTTAAAATAAAAATAATATTTTTATTTTCTTTAGTAGTTTCTGAGATTAGAAGATTCAACCAAAGAAAAAAATAATTTTATTATATTCGTAGAAATTAGGGGTAAAACTTAATAGGTAATTTTTAATACCCCGATTCTGATCAGAAATAAAACATTGCAAAGAAATATTCTTTTGAAATCTCATATAATGTATTTAGTAAACACCTAATTGGGTCGGTTTCAAAACAAAACACCGTTCATTCACACGGTGGTCGTTTCCTGCATTTTTGCAATTTGCAGTTTTCATTCTATGTAAGTACTTGTATATTTACATATCTTTCATAATTGCTGATAAAGATTTTGTTTAGTGCAATTTATTATTAAATAAGTGTATTACTTAATTATTTTACTTGTGATTATTTTGAGATGCAGTCTACTACATTAACTATATATCTACTTTGTTTCTAAGGGAACCTAGTGTTAAGTCACTCTGTACCACTCCACTTCAATATCATGCAGAAAGTAGAAGACCACATCCGTATGACCACATGAACGGTAACCCGTTAATGCGCTCTTGGTGCGAGAGCGAAAAATTGAAAATAATCGACAGCCGCAAATGAAAATCGAATCCACAACAGTTGAGATAGACGGTGTACCTATACGACTTCTTAAATACATATTTCATAGAAAAAAATCTAATAAATTCAGAAAACAATCTATCTATTTTATATTATATGTGTCTTTATATATCTTGCTTGCAAAGGATGTACTTATGAAATTGATATAACTCTGGACATAGCCCTGTCGTGTGGCGCTGGGCTACAACCGTGTGACTGTAAACGATGGGGTGCGGGTTCGATCTCAATTCGAGGAAATTAAATATTTAATATTTTAATTCTTCGCTAAAAAGGCAAAGCGCGGCGGCGGTACTCAATTCTACCACTCTCAGTGCAATGCTTCAAATTCGGCAGAATGTGGTTGTGCTTACATCGGTGCGGGATACAGTGTGAAGCTGGACAGGTAACATAAAAAAATATATTTATTTATTGTTAGTATTTAATCTAACAAATGTTGCAATTTTGTTATTGATTTTTAAATATTTTTTTTCTTCTGATTTTATAAATACCACTTTAAAAATGTAAAAATATATCATACATAGTTTCACCGTAATCTTATTACTGAAAGTCATGTCAAGTTTGGTTTGGCTTTTAGTTTCTATTGGTGTGCGTGAAGCCCAAAAAAATATAAAAAAATTCTAGTGTGCTGTGAAAATAAAATTTTAAATTTCTTTTACAATTATTATAACACTTCCCCATATATTTCTTCGCACATCTATTTTTAAGAAAGTATACTTCATTAAATAATAATAAAAATATGAACAAAACCGCGTGAAATGTCTATTATAATTTCTTTTGCATTTTTGTAAACGTTGTGGGAAATGAACTCGATACTCCTGGATTGTGCTGATAACTGAACATTTAAATATAGATAATAAGTTAGCAACTTGTCGTGAGAAGAAATTTAATATGCTGATTTAATAGCATTACCTATGTCTTTTTTTAGCTTTACGCTGTATCCCACGCAGATGGTCAGGCAGAGAAAAATTGGGAACCTAGTGTTAAACTTGGAAACCTACTAAAACTGGGAACCTTCCATTCCATTCCTTCCATATTATTAAATTGCAATTTAATAGACAGCGGTCTATTAAATTGCAATTTAATAATATTTTTTTAGAGGCCTGTCGTGGCGCAGCGGCACAAGGGTGTGGCTGTAACTGACAGGTTGTGGGTTCGATCCCCAGTCGAGGAAATGAAATATTTATTATTTTCAATTTAAATATTTAGTGTTTCATTTCTTCGCTCTGGTAATAAGGCAAAGCGCGGCGTTGAGTTCCGCCACTCAACACGCAATGCTTCAAATTCAGCGGTAAGTGGGGAACGGAAGTGGACACAACGTGAAGCTGAGTAAATAAAAAAATGCATGAAAAGCTTTTATATTTAAATAAGTAAAATAAGTTTTCTTTTTGTTTTCAAAGTGTGTCGCTAATCCACACGCAGTGTCTCTAAAACTGTTCTATGCATAGAGAAGAGAGTGTTCTCACACTATGGCTGTCTCTGCCTAGGTGTCTTAACACCAGGTTCCCTCTGCTCACCCTTCACCTTGTATCCTGCATAAAGCAATATGTAGAATACAAAAGTACGCTAAAAAAATCTTTTGTTAATATAGCAACAGAAATAGAAACAGAATTATTTCCAGGAAATAACTAAATAATTACTAGTGCTTAAAATACAGAGTTGAGTTCCGCAAAACAACAAATTTTTGGATAAGAAATGTATCGGAGAATTTAGTCCGACGGCATCTACATCAAATAATTCCGATGGTAGAGCTCTTTTCTAATTTAAAGCTTTTTTTAGAAAAATAACATTCTCCCATCACGGCTTCGCCCGCTTGAATTACACAGTTTTGTTTAATTTTATCGATTACTTTCGTGTTCATATAATATTGTCACTTTTAAGAAAATATTTATACATTGAAAACAAAAATTTCAGCTAAATGAGTAAAAATTTTGTAGCAATTTTATGGATTGAAATAAAACAACATCAAAAATTCTAAATGTTGATTTAAATCGGGTGAGCGGTTTCTCAGATTAGCGTTCACAAACGTACAGAGAAACAAATAAATAGACAAACGAACAAAGAGACAAAAACTTTAAAAATATATTTTGTACACTATATCAATAAACGTCCCTTGTAAGTATTTTTTTTAATATCCATGTGTATGTGATCAGTTACAGATTTATTATAGGTATAGATTTAAATTCGTCCAAAACGATGAATTGTTCAATGGTTTTACAGGAGGTGCGGGTTGTATTCCCGCTAAATAAAAAAATACTCAGCTTCACGTTCTATCAAACACGTGGCAGGGTAGACAAAGGAAACTTGTGAACCTAGTGTTAAGACACTCCGCTCCGTTCCCAACTTTCCGCCGAATTTGAGGATTTGCGTGTGTTAACGGAATTCAACGTTATTGTTGTTAAATAAAATTAAGCTTTAAATAGGAAAGTAAAATGTTGTTGATGTATTTTTTTTTTATGGAAAAGACACGGCAAACGAGCGTACGGGTCACCTTATGGTAAGGGATCACCGCCGCCCACTGCTCCGTGTAGCACTAAACGAGCTACAGGAGCGTTGCCGGTCTGTAAGGTGGATGGGCACCGGGGCCCGGCATTACCCAATGCGAAACGCAGTGACCAAGGTCACTACTTAACGCCGGTTTTAAATGCCGGGGGTGGTAACAATCCGGTCGAGTTCGCCCATGCGTGCTGTCATTGCTGACAACGCGATTCTTCCACTCATACTTTAGCGCCTCTTACGACACCATCAGTACCAGGGTGATCCTATTCTAAGCCGGGATCACACGGCGTAAAGGCGACAGGTTATGGATTCGATCCCCACCCGAGAAAATGAAATATTTAATATTTTCATATTTTCGCTTTGGTAATAAAGCAAAGCGCGGCGTTGAGTTCCGCCGTTCAACATGCAATGCCTCAAATTCAGCGGAAAGTAGGGAACGGAACGGTGTGTCTTCACGCTAAGTTTCCAAGTTTCTTCTGCCTACCCTACCACCGGGATGCAGCGTGAAGCTGAAGGAGAGAAATACAAAACTTACTTATAACCTTTAAAACGTAAAATAAAATCGGCAAAAATATCAAATATGTATATACGAAACCGCAATTACATAATAGTCGTTTGTCCGTCCGTCAAATAATCAATTTCACGGTACGAACAATGTTTAGTTCACATTCACACGTAGCTATACGCTAGGTATACAGTTCCAAGTAAAACTCGACGGACACACGATACGCGGGAAATTGTAAACATGTACTTCTTTATGTGAATTATTTGAAATTAGCACA
>DWMZ01005587.1:0-10842 GCA_018249855.1 Eueides tales michaeli | reverse complement strand
ATTTCAGAACCAACGGGAAGTACAACTTTAATAAGGTGGATAAGCTTAAGTTTATAGTATTTACAATTCAAGTCTTGCAATAGTTAGCATACTCAACGTGATGTTAGTTTGAATATGACACGTCCACTGGATCTCGATATAAATGTTTTTATCAGACAAACAACAATGTGATACTATAAGGGCGACGTTTTCCTTCTGAGGTACATAATCCTAAAAATTACGTGTAGTATCAATTCAATATTATAACAATTTACAAAACTAGTAACCCAGTTTACAATCAAGCACAAAAAACTCACTGAGGTATTATAATAAAAACATTTTGGCGAAAGAATAAATGCAAAAACGTTAACCTTATTTAAATGCAAAAGCGTACGTATATTACTCCGATTACAATCTCCATTTAAAAATGCTTATTTTCGTGATTACTGTAATTTACATTATAAATATACAATGCAGTGGTATTTATAAAGTATACGCTGAAAACTACATTAATAATAGGTTCCAAACTTTACAAAAAAAATTAAAATAAAATTTGTGAACAAATGATCTTTACCTTATTTTCGCAAAGTGCTTGTAGCTTGTAACTGTTACAATGCTATTTTAAGTTTACAACATACCTAAGAACCACCAGGTCCTTATGTATATTTTAAAATTGGACTACTAGTGTAACAGTGACAAGAAATCACTGATTTTACGGGTCACTTTATGGTAAGTAATCAGCGCCGTTCACGGCCCCATGTAACACCAGAGGCATTTTAAGTGCCTTGCGGGCCTTTTACGAGGAGATAGTTGCGTTTTTAAAGGTACCAAGTGATATAAAGAAAGGTTTTGACCCGGAAACACTGCCGCAGATAGGCCATTCCGTAATAGCGTGGCGCGTAGAAGTAAGTTCCTACAAAACTGCACAGTAGTAGAATGCCCCGTATCCCGATGATGTAGATGATATTTCAGCTTGTACTATATTGGCGGCAGGTACTAGGTCCCACAATTTACCAGAACACTTTTTTAAGTTAAGCCAGTTGAATGCTATTAAATGACCCCATACAGGAACGAACGAGCGTTGAATGCTATTAAATGACCCCCCCATACAGGAACGAACGGTGGTTAATTCATTGTTTTGGCATGAAATTTAGGTGTGCGAGAGTCACGTTGTCTGCTGCCATTGCTGACAACGTGACTCTCTCACACGCATGGGCAGACTCAACCGGATTATTACCACTCCCGGCATTTAACAGCGGCGCGGCGTTAAGTAGTGGCGTCGCCACTGCGTTTCACATTGGGTAATGCCGGGCCCCGGTGCCCATACACCTTACAGACCGGCAACGCTCCTGTAGCTCCTCTGGAGCTACACGGGGCCGTGGGTGGCGGTGATCACTTACAATCAAGTGACCCGTACGCTCGTTTGCCGCACATTTTCCATAAAAAAAAGTAAATACTGTCTCACACGGTTTCCTTTCGGTTTCAATAAAGACAATTTGGCTTTGCTTTTCAGATGATCGTGATAACAGCAGTCAGTCGAGAGACCAATATTCTGATGATGGGCGTGGCTTTAAAAAAAGTGTTCCTGAAAATTGATCACACGCCAAATGGGGTTCATTTTAGTAATAAACATGCACGCTTGTATTTTCATGGGCTAGAGTTGAATCAGGTTCCTTTCACTTCCTTAGGAAACATTTTCACGGAATTGAGTCCTGTCGTGGCACAAGCGTGAGATTGTAATTGATAGGTTGTGGGTTCCATCCCCACTCGAGAAAATGAAATATGCATTATTTTCAATTTATATATTTAATGTTACATTCCTTTACTCTGGTAATAGGGCAAAAGCGTGAAATTGAATTTCGTTACTCAACACGTAGTGCCTCAAATTCAGCGGAAAGTGAGGTACGTTAGTAGAATGGAGTGTCTTAACACTAGGTTCCCAAGTTCCCTCTGCCTACCCTGATATGTGTGGGATACAACGTGAAGCTAGGAAAAGAAAGAAAAAAACATACAACTTAATGTGAAGACTGATTTCAATAGAAAAGACACGCACACGTAGGCAGACAGTAGAGTAGACAGACACAGACTCACACACACTTATACACTTACAGAAGCAGGCATGCACAACAACACATATAAATAAATATATTTATCGTTATTTTCAAGCAGTTTGCAAGAAACTCAATAGTTGCTCTTTTTAAACATAAGTAAATTATACATTTACTTATGTTTAAAAAGAGCAATCATACAATCAACAAATCCATTACAAAGATCACTGGATGTCTCCGCACAGGTAATTCTAGTGAGAAATCCAAGGTTCAAGCGATGACATTCGAATAATTTTCTTGCAAACTTTTTGTGTAAAAAACTTTTGCAAACTAACATAGTTTGCAAAAGTTTTTTACACAAAAAGTTTATGTATATAAAACTTTTTGTCGTATATATCTAAAATAGAATTTAGTATGTGATTCTAATTGAACACGATGACGATAAAGTAATACATCGCTAAATGTTTGATTATTTATGTTTTCATCTTTTGATGAGAGCCACAATCTCTCAAGTCATGTGAAGTAGAGACAACAAAATATAAACGAATCGTTTAGTTAGAAATATTTCGCTACATTCATAAAGATGATAATAGTTTCTTAAACTATTACAGCTTAGTGCAGGTACTCGCATATAAAAGTGTAGTAAACTTAGCGCTCAAGTGTTAAGAGACGGTCATGATCGTTCGCCCAAGTACGAGTACATACCAACTACTTATAAACGAGAACATTTAACAGTGTATATTTTATACTAAATTCTGAATTGTTTGTATTTTTGTACCAAGTATGATTAAACTGGACTACAATAAGAGCTAGACAACATAAATGAACATTTACTACTTTAAATTAATACAAGTTTTATGACCATTACACATATAAAATAATTTTATTGTACAAAATACACAACAACTTTAGAATAGAAAAGATAATACCAAAAATTACAATCAAATTATTTAAATAATTTAATTTAGAGTAGTTGTCAATAAAATGTGAAAGTCCAGTGTTTTGTTACTAAATTTTCTCTATTTACCTTTAACTCTATTCTATACTAGACTTTTTTCTATTCTATACTAGAGTCATGTTCCTAGACACTTCCGTTCCTCACTTTGCGCCGAATTGGAGACATTTCGTCTCGAGTGTTGAAATGAACGCCGCGCTTTGCCTGTCTGGTTATCGAGGAAATGAAATTATTAACTACTTCCTCGAATCGGTATCGAACCCACAACCTGTTGGTTTTTCAAAAACACGCTTGTGAACCTGCGCCACAACAAGTCTTGAAATTTGTTTAAATAATTGATTTATTTGCAGTGAAACGCTAATCTAAAATCCTCACTATCGATAAAATAATAGATTGAACTAAAATTTATTGTTGTACAATAAAAGATCTTAACAAATGAACCGACAACATCATTACTGATTTTAAATCACTCTGGAAAATAAAAATGTTTCTATTGTCATTACCTTACCAGTCTCCACAATTCAATAAAAAGTGGGGAACAAGAGTTTTTTTTAATCAAAACGTATTGTTTTAACACTAGGTTCCCAGGTTCCCTCTACCTATTCAGCGTATCTTAACTAATATTTAGATCGTACATAAGAAACACAAACGATCTCTAGTTTCGTTGTGGTAATTTGATTTAGATAATCAAAGCTACTCGTAGAACAACATCCTCGTAGATTCGTAGACATTCGTAGACGTACCTCGTCTCTTGTTCTCGTTAGCGGCGAGCGAGTCTACTGAATATGTAAACGTGTCATTCATGATTAAACCGAAACGTGACGATTACAACCCCAAGAAACTGAAATGATTTCTACACAATTAAATAGAGCCAATTTTCTTGGATTCATATTCCATACATATTTATACTCTACTTTTGTAACGTTTGGATTATTTTTTCTTTTTATTTGCAGCATTAATGGATGAGGCATTTTGCTATATAACTAATATGATTATATTAAATCATTTTGTAAAAATTAAAGGTTCATTAGTAAAGGTGGTTGTGTGTTCAATCCCACAAATATTTATTACCAAGCAATAAGGCTTAAATATTGTCATGGCGCAGTAGCATCAGCGTTCGACTGTAACTACTACGGTTGTAAGTTCGAACTTGAAATTTTTAATCATTTTCAATGTGCGTCTATTAGTTGCATAATTTAAGACCCAATTTCTCGAATTTGGCGGAAAGTAGGAAATGGAATATCAATTCAATCGAATATCGAAATACAATTGGCTCCCAAGCCCTCTATGCCTACCCTGCCATTTGCGAGAAATAGCGTATAAGTAATAGCTTAAAGCTATTATTTCTTTCTTGACGTGTAAGTTCGTCGGAACTTATATTCTTGTTTCGCTACATTATTAAAATGTTATATTTAAAAAAAGAACAATTCTCTTTTAGTATAATTATAAAACTAAGCGATACTTGAACTTCGTCATACTTTTTAATCAAGCTACGAAAAAATAAAAGAAATAGAAATTTAAATATTTAATTCGAAAATACATTTAATTTACTTCAAAGAGAATCCAACCCACAACTTGTCGCGTTTACAGTCACTCTCTTATGCGACTGCGCCACAAGAGGTCTCAATGGTACATCATGATTTTTGGAAATTATATTTATATACAATTGACATATAAAAAAGAAAAATAAATATGACTGGATGCATGACGATCTGGACTCGAACCAAAATCTTCTGGTTCTTTATAAATTGAGGCGAAATTTGCATGATGTTTTCTTAATTGGCCCCAGTCACTTTCACGAGTTTTATATAATCGTTGCGGGTATGAGTTTGAATGACTGTAATAAAAAAATATATTTTGCCGTCGCCTATGCTTAATAGAAATATAATAATATTATTTATTTTTGTTTAACTAAATTTCACACTTCATCTTGTTACCAAAGCGAAGAAATGAAAATGTCAAATATTTAATTTCCTGGAATGGGGTGGAACAATAACAATACAACCTGTCGCGTGTACAGTCGTGCCCCTGCGCTACGATTTGTATTGATATGAGTAACTTAAGACAAAGTATGTCATGTAAATACTTAAATTTATAAAGATAGACAAATATCAACGTTTATAAATTTAAATATTTTACAAACTACATAAAAACAGAATAAAAGTTGCCTAATGTACGCGTCATAACAAGATGATTGATAAAAATTACAGAACATTGCAATAATCCGTCTCGTTTATCAATATATGTAGTACACGTTAACGAAATATTTCGCTACGGAAGCTCTGAAACATTACCTCTTTTTGATTTATTACCATAGATTATTCGCTGTGTGATCCCGGCTTAGAATAGGATCACCCTGGTACTGATGGTGTCGTAAGAGGCGACTAAAGTACGAGTGGAAGAGTCACGTTTTCAGCAATGACAACACGCATGGGCAGACTCGACCGGATTGTTACCACCCCCGACATTTAAAACCGGCGTTAAGTAGTGGCCTTGGTCACTGCGTTTCGCATTGGGTAATGCCGGGCCCCGGTGCCCATCCACCTTACAGACCGGCAACGCTCTTGTAGCTCCTTTAGTGTTACACGGGGCTGTGGGCGGCGGTGCTCACTTACCATCAGGTGACCCGTACGCTCGTTTACCGAGTCTTTTCCATAAAAAAAAAATATGATAGTGATTAGTATCTCCACGTTAGACGCATTCAGTTAAAATTCTTTAGGCTTTAACATTGGATTTTAATCATTTGTTTCAATTTCATGCTAATACGATTAACGTGATAACTTTCAAATATGGGAGTATGTACATATCCGTGCTGTGTTTATTTTATTTACTAACGACCCACCCACGCCCTGATGGATATGAAGGACGACATACGGCGTCCTGGCGAAACTTCCATCTTACGAGTTTTCCGAGAATTGTGCAAGTGCTGCAAATAATACTATAGTATGTCCTTATAGGGTCAAAAAAGACGTTTAAAGAAGGGTTCTTCCTATCTACCCTACCAAGTGCGGTACATAACGTGAAGCTGAGTGAGTGAGAGATTGAGAGTAAATAAAAATATTATAAAATTATTTAGAAATCTATACCACGGAAAGCTTTAAAAAACTTTTAGATATTATTCAAAAATAAAAATCCGTGAATACTTATGACTGGTTAACAAAGCTGTATAATTTCATATTACATTATATTTTGAATTTATTTATTTTATAAATTTTTCAAAGAAACTTTGGCGTATTTCGATGACTCTTTTTTTTATGGAAAAGACAAAGCAAACAAGCGTACGGGTCACCTGATGGTGAAGCACAATTAAAAGATACAAATATTTATACATTTTTTAATTGTTGCTATTTGGAGGACATTCGCAGCGTAATCAAAATTTTTAATCACTTCAATGTACTTTAAAAATGTTGTACTTGATAGATACTTGAAAATATTAAATAATTTCCATTTTTTGTTTTGGTAAAAAGTACAACGTGGCAATGAGTTCCGCCACTCAACACGCAATGCCTCAAATTCATAATATGTGTTCCCAAGTGACTCTGCCTTCTCTACCATGTGCGGAAAACGTGTATGGTGGCACTTTAACTTCCGTAAATAATCAATCTTCAATCTTTTTAGTGTTAAATAAAAAATTATCGGTAATCATTTATCGCCACCGCAAAGCGTCTAACCTTGATAACATCGCAAAATTTTAAAAATTTACATTTTCCCTGGCAAGTTCTATTCTAGTGAAAAATGCTACGTACTACTGTTCTTGTACGAAAGTCACGTGATAGAGGTGTGAGCAGCAAAGAAGCAATTATCTTGTGAGTTGCTGAAAAGTATTTTTTGAAATATTAGGGTCAGGTCTCATTCTAAATATAATGAGACCCGTTGTAGCGCAGTGATAGAAGCATGTATCTTTACATACGATAGATTCTTTGATCTGTTATAGGGGCAAAGTGCAGCGTTAAATTCTGCGATTGAACTCACAATGCTTCAAATTGTGCGGGAAGTGGCGAACAGAACTATCTTAACGAGAACGGAGTGTCTTAACCGTAAGTATCTTTTTTCTAAGTTTTTAAATTTAGTATTCTTCTAATTCATTAAAATTCCAACTATGTATATACAGTACCTGCACAATATACTGACTCTATAATAGAGATTATCTGAAAGTTGTGTATAAATGTTCACTTGAACTTTAACTTTGAAATAGTTTACCGAAAGTGGAGTGCCTGTTTATTATAAATTTATTCAAATATAGGCTATGATTTAACTTTTAAAAATTACTTGCGCAATGAACGTACCGAATGTTATATGAAGCAACTCTACGTCTATATAAAGCAACTGTAATATGCATGTTCCTTATTCTATAACAAGTAGCTCGGTTGCCACTAGCCCTCTACCGAGCAGAATACAGCGCGAATAAAAAAGTTGATGGTAAAAATATATTCTACCTTTTGAACACATTTTTACAGATGACAGCGAAGAACTAGTGAAATAACTTTATATTTTACGTATATTATCTCTCGATGAGATATTAGACAATCTCTATCTCTATAGTATCTACGATATAAAGCCCGGTCCAGATTAAGCGAAACTACAACACTAAGTTTCCAAATCCCTCCGCCATGTGCGGTACACTGGTAGATAAAAAACAAAAAAAAAACAAATCTTACCCAAGCTATACAAAAAGATAATAGTGATGAATAGACGGCGGGGCTCCCGCTGATATATATGGATCTCAGTTAAACCTGATGAATTCTTCTGGAGGATTAGCCTTTACAATATGAGTACAATTTCACAGGCGCCCTCGCTGGTGACAAATATAACTAAGACCGATTCTTTACAGTTGTACTGAATGCAAAAATATTATTTGTTTAGAATGTCTTTTGTTTATTAATTAATGTATAAATTATAAGATAATGAAATAATCTGAGTCTCATAAATTCTATTTTTAAGCTAATATTTTACTTTACTGAATAATGGTCGGTAGTATTAAATTTTCTTTTACTTTAGTATTTAACTTTCGGAGACGATATTGTTTTAATAAAACATTATTGCGGCTCGCACCTCGGAGAGGAGATTGATCTACTTCGTTTTTCACTTTCGATTCCTATATGAATATGAACAATACGGTATGTTTGATGTTCACTTTTAATTAAAAGAGAACCATCGCCTTCCTATTGACGTTGTTTATGTGGAAAGACGTTTTGGATTGATTGTGATGATCAATAACGAAGAATAATAACAAAAATGTTAAATAAGTATGGTATAATTAGAAGGGGAAGGCCGCAAAGGAAGTGAGAAGATGAGGTAAAATTAACAGCTGGCTTTAACCGTACAAGGATTGCTAGGGATAGAAAATAATAGAAAATGTTAGAGGAGGCTTTTGCCATCAGGAACACTAAAATTAGAGATATATGTATATACTGTAACAATAATAAAAACAGTAATTTGTAACTCTCACAATGACATGCCTAATGCAATGTAATGTATTAGTATTTCACACTCTGTACAAAGAACATAATAATATAATGTTGTCATAATGAAGCTTTAAGCGTTGAATTACTTATGCGTACTTATTCTATCGGGAAAGGTAAGGAGCACGCTCGCTTAGACATAATACGAACTAGAATTCACTCTTCAGTCAAATAACGAAACATTGAAACATTATAAATTGTAAAGTATAAAGTAAATTGATAAAGCGACGGCAAGTTTCTTAAATTAGTAATTAAATGTAAATATAAAAATATTTTTTAAATTCTCGCTGTACCTCACACATACCCTGCCATGTGTGAGGCAGAAGAAAATTAGGAGCCCTGTCTTAAAAAACTGCGTTCCCATTTACCACGTTCGTTTCTCACTTTCTACCGAATTTGAAGCATTGTAGGCGGACTGGTGGAGGGTTCCACCACTCCGCATTCCATGCACTTTGCCTCATTACTAGAGGGGGGAATAGAAAATATTGTATATATGATTTCTTCGAGTGGGGATCGAATCCACAACCTCGCGTCTATAGTCGTGTGCCTGCCCGCCTCACGTGAATATGTATGTGTTTGTTAATTGAAGGTTATTTTAAAATTAAGAATTATTCTGATACTAAATGAGTTTAATATTCAATATTGCAAAATCCTTTTAGCAATTGTTTATCCTTTGACTATAGTTCTATTACCAGAGTTATACTTATACACATTTCAATCACTGAAGTTGTCATATAAATAGATAACTTTTGTAAGAAGACTTTTGCGGTGTGGAGTTCCACCATTCATCACCTAATGGAAATTACAGAAAGGAATATTATTCAGTCTTCCCCACGCAATTAAGCACGCAGTTATTTTTTTATATTTTTGGTCTCTTTTTTTAAAATTTTGCTTGAGGTATATTGTAGCGCAGGATCCAAGTGTGTGATTGTACACTCGACAGGTTGTAGGATCAATCCCCATTCGACGAAGTGAAATGTTTAATATTTTCAAATAAAATATTTTATATTTTCATTTGTTCTCTCGGGTTACAAGAACCTTTATTAGAAGGCATTGTCTATTGCACAAGAAAACTCAACGCTGCCCTTTGATTGGTTACAAGATTCGTTGGGATTATAAAAATTGAAATATTTAAAAAAAAATAAAAATATATATATTTTCTTCAGAACATTTTTTCTTGGATCCCGTTTGTGTTTTATCACTTAATTCTATAGTATAAAATGTGATTCAAGACTCAAATAACTTTAGCGCATGGGTCGATTAAGTGGATTTTTTACGAGCATTCTTATCGGTAACGGCTGCGATAATACAGTCTTAAAGTTCACCTAAAGGAGTTTATGGAAAGAAATCACCAAGATTTTACTTTAGCACATATTAAAGAAGACATTAGCAATTTTAAATTGCTTCGATGTCATTAAAAAGTTTCAGAATATACGATCCAAGTTCAAACTTTTTCGTTTAAGTTCACTTTGAAGAGATAGAAGTTGCTTTTGTTACTTTTATTTGTAACTTGGTTTCCGTGACATGTTCAACTACATTATTTCATAGATCAAAAATAAAAATATTATTAGTCACAAATGGTTATTCGTATAATTTACAAATTAGATCCCCTCTGGCACGTTATTTATGCGCAAGACAAAGCGCTGATGCTGAAAAAAACTTCTATCTATAATGAACAAGTATACGGAAGATTCTACCTACATACACGATATTGTATCAATGATCTCCAACTCCATGTACAATCATATTGTACCTACCATAATATATGCTCAAACGGATACAGTCACAAGGGTCTGAGTGAACATGATTAATTCTTTTCAAGGGTTGAGCTCTTACAATATGAGCAAAATCTCTGAAACTTCGTCTTTTCGGCGACGAATCTATCTGAAATATCTGGTTATTCAGTTGTTAATCCTTTCCGCGTTTTATACAATGTTGAATATAAAAATCGCACTATAATGGTTGAGTAGGTTTACGCAATGGTAAGGTATATACTTATACTAACTGAACCTGAACCAACTAACGAGAGTCATGCTGCGACATTATAAGCTTTTTTACAAGAGAGAGAGAGAGAGAGAGAGAGAGAGAGAGAGAGAAATCGGTGAGACCAAAAAATCACGTTTGACAATCAACTGACAATACAAAACAATGGGTACGCCTGTTAACCATAAAGGTAGACAGGAAATTAATAACTAAAGGAAACCTTTAATTATATTACCTATAATTATTTAACCTATAATTATTTATATAATGCTAAAAGATTTACTAACAAATAAGTATCCTGTAAAGAGGAGAGTAGGAATGAGTATGTTTTCAAGAAAAGAATAAAATATATAACTATTAAACTTTTATACAATAAAGTTGTTTTTGAAAAATGATAACGGTGTATTTTTAATTA
>DWMZ01005586.1:0-10843 GCA_018249855.1 Eueides tales michaeli | reverse complement strand
TTATCTTTCTGTCAGACTTAAATGTAACTTAATAAAATATTAATCAAGCTTCTAATTTACTTTGAAGGTTTAAATAAATATTGTAGATTATTATTATTAAAGTTCAATTCAGTTAAATATAATTTTAATTTAGTATAATATAATAATATAATATTTGACGAAATAAAAAAAAAATAAATTAGACTCATATTTTGCTGAAAAGATGTTATTTAATTTTTTTAAAACTTAAACTTTATTCTACGTGAGTAAAGTTTAATTTTTAAAAAAAAATAAATAACACTGGGAACATGGTGTAGAGGTACTCCGTTCTACATAGAGACACTGTGTTCCAAATTATCCCCGGAATTCCCGAAACATCGCAAATAACTGGAGAAACTCAAAATCATTCTTTGCCTCGTAACCGGAGCAAAAAATCAACATATTTAATTTTATGTTTCTTCGAGTAGGGATCGAACCCATGAGCTGTCTCGTTTATGATTGCACACTTGTGCCCCTGCACCACGATCGCCATCCAATCTAACATAAAATGTGTTTTTTTTTTAATAAAAAAAAGGCAGGCAGAGGAAACCCGGGAACTTAGTGTCAAGACACTCCGTTCCTCTTCCGTTCCCCACTTTCCGCCGATTTTTGAGGCACTGCGTGTTGAGTGACGGAACTCAACGCCGCGCTTTGCCTTAATACCAGAGCGAAGAAATGAAAACATTAAATATTTAAATTGAAAGTTGAGTCGTTCCCCCCAGTCGAGGAAATGAAATATTTAATATATTTCATTTCCTCGACTGGGGGGAACGACAGGCCTCGTGGCGATAAAATCTGATAATAAAACATTATATCATATTAATGTTTATTCGATGCACGTATTTAATTATTTACATCCATTGATATCATACCTATTGTCACTATAAGAACCTAAAAAGAAAACTTATTATACTGATTTTTAAATTAAACTAAATACTATAACCAACCAGGCAAGTCAAGGCGCAGGGACACAAGCGTGCTACTGTTAGTGTGACGAGGGTTTGATCACTACTCGAGGAAAAAAAGATATTTCTTCGAGCTAGTAAAATTGCAAACTGCGGCATTGAGTACCTCCTCTACTAGAATAAATTTTCTTAACACTAGGTTCCCAAGTACCCTCTGTCTACCCTGCCATGTAGCGTGAAAGTAAAAAAAAACATTAACCAAAAACATCCAAATAAACAATAAAATCACAACAATACACACCTCTATTGGACACATACTTGGACAACATCGTCCTCGAGTACACAGTGACGACCGCCGCCGCGTCTCTCACCACCGGCGGCTCCACGGGGAGGGTGGACTCGCATCGCACACGTAGAGCTCCACTCGCCGCGGACGGTACTGCCACTCGTAAGACGCGCCAGGACGCGCGCAGACCACCGGGCTGTGGTGCACTTAGCTCACGACGCTGCCAGGGCTCGGTCTTTGAGAAAAGTATAGTAATGAGAGAAAAAAAAATAGGTGGGGATGTAGTATAGTTGTTATACTTTGATTGACCGATCTATTATAAGCCACTGTCACAACCTAGTTTGTATAATGACCTACCTGCACACTGCAAATAAAAATATTACTTTTCATTGTACGCTGTAACCTGAACATGGCAGAGACCTTTGGAACCTAATGTTAAGACACTCCGTTCCGTTCTCCACTTTCCGAGGAGTATTGAGTTTCGCCGCTACCAGAACCAATAAAGAAGAAGGTAATCCGAATATGTAATTAATAATTTCTTTGAGTGGGATCAAACACACCACCTGTCACGTTTAAAGTCTTCGCTTTTGCTCCTCACCACGAAAGGTCTTTTTTAATTATTACAATAAATCTAAAGCATTTTTTTATTCAAGCAAAGTTAAATTATTAGATAAATAAAGAGAGTCTATTAGAAAACTAATCTATTAGAAAAACAGCTTGCGTTAAATGCAGAAAGAGTTCTATTTAATTAGGTCGTCCATTATGCAGTGGAGTGCTTAATGTATGCAAGCCCATTAAAAACTTCAGGGAGAATTTACAATATTAATATTCTTTATTATAGTGTAAAATTATAGTAGAATGTGTTAACGTTTATGAAGGTGAAAAAGTGCTTGCTTTAATTCTTGCACAATTTTAAACTCAATAGCAACGATAAAAGTAATAATAGTATCCTTAATTAACTAATATTTTTCCTTAGGATTCGAATAATAAATACGTAGTATACAATTTATTTTAACAAAGGTGTTCTATTAAGATATGTTTGTCTATCTTGGTAAAATTATTTTTATTTACATAAAACACTTTTATTATAAGAATATTTAGTTTTTTGACGTCGGTCGTTGCGCAGCGGCACAATCTTGTGACTGTAAACGATAGCTTAAGGGTTCAAAGAAGGGAAATATTTAATATTTTCAAATTAAATATTTAATATTTTAAAATTAAATATTTAATATTTTAAAATTAAATATTTAATATTTTAAAATTAAATATTTAATATTTTAAAATTAAATATTTAATATTTTCATTTCTTTGCTCTGGTAACAACTCAAAGCGCGACGTTGAATTCTGCCGCTTAATACGGAATCCCTTGAATTCGGTGGAAAGTGTGGAACTGAACGGAGTGTCCTAATACAGTTATGAATTTTGCCTGAAAAGTTTCAGGCTCTTGGGAGACAAAGGAAACCTGGGAACCTAATGTTAAGACATTCTTTACCTCACTGAAACACTGCCATTTTCCACTTAAAACCCGAATTTTAAAGCATACTTGTTGTTTATAAAAATTTGACGCCGCACTTTGTCTTATTACCAGAGCAAGTAAAGAAAAATATTAAATATTACATTCCCTCGAATGGGAAATATAATCAGTCGCATTTACTGACGCACACTTGTGATCCTGTCTTTTTCCGCCACGCGCCATCTAACTCAAATACTAAGCGAAAAGTTTATAGCATTTTAATATCTCTTTCTTCGTTTTATTTTAAGATGCAACTTTGTAAACTACGTCTATAAAAGTTTTTGTAGTTAATTTTCTCACATTTTCAACAAGTCAACAAAAACTTGATTACTTTGAAATTGCGGTAGCTCGAGTGAAGTTATAATTTAGGTAAAGATTTCTTACAATTTGGCTAATAACAACAACTACGCATGGGTATCTAGTTTAATTTAATCTCATATAGTTCCTCGAATAATCTTTATCCAGCTTACAAAAAGTACCTACGACTTTCCTCAACTAAATAAATCGTTGCAGAACATTAGAGTTATATATAGTCGAGGCCGTTGTGGTACGAACGTTCGAACAAACGAACGAACGAAATGTAAACGCAACAGTTCTAGGACAGATTCCAAGAGGCGCGGGTTCAAATCCTGCTTTATACGTTTTTAAATTTAGTAGAAATAAAGAAAGCTGTCATAATAATTCTTGAATAAAACAAAAGCAATATGTGATTTTGTTTAATGACCAACTCTCAGTACAATATGTGGACTTCAAGAGATTAATATACATAGCCTTTCGGCGATCCAATAAAGGCTTTATAAATAATGTCTATTTCAAAGAATATTTACTTTTTATCAAAGCAAGACTGACTTTATTTCAGAGTAAAGAAGGTACAATACAGTCCAGTATATTCGTATGTTCGTATGTAAGTACTAACGACCCACACGCAGCTTCGCCCGCCTCCAATTTATTAGTAACCAAATTATATAAAGTATAAATGACAATGAAATAATGGACCTATAGGCTTACTTTTTGTATATTTTTTAACTATTTTCTCGAGCTTACGTAGATTTTTTAAGTTGAAAATAATAACGAATTCATATTTATGATTCCTTGGGGTGTAAGAATCAAGCTTCATAATCAATGGAGTCAAAAGACACGAGCATTGATGCTTTATTTTTCCTTCATTTAGAAGGTTCACAGAAAGAAAAAATCTTACAAATTTATAAATGTTTAAGTTCATTTCATTTTATTAAAATGAAATGAAATACACAAGATTTTATTTATTAAGCTTTTTTTGGACTTTCCGTAGTACAATCTTAAATCTTAAAACTAGTATAAAGCACTCGATGGGCGAGTCCAACTTGCAATTGATTTTTTTTTTTTTTTTTATGGAAAGACACGGCAAACGAGCGTACGAGTCACCTGATGGTAAGTGATCACCGCCGCCCACGGCCCCGTGTAACACTATAAGAGTTACAGGAGCGTTGCCGGTCTTTAAGATGGATGGGCGCCGGGGCCCGGCGTTACCCAATGCGAAACGCAGTGGCCGAAGCCACTACTTAACGCCGGTTTTAAATGCCGGGGGTGGTAATAATCCGGTCGAGTCTGCCCATGCGTGTTGTCATTGCTGACAACGTGACTCTCTCACACGTACTTTAGTCGCCTCTTACGACACCACCAGTACCAGGGTGATCCTATTCTAAGCCGGAATCACACGGCATAAATGGTTTTTTATTGCTATTATTACTATAAATATTGGGTATTAAACTTATAAAACAAGACACTCATCATTGCAACACCGTTATTTATATAAACTAAGTGATGCAAAAAATAATAAACACATACATACATACCTTTGCGATCTCGTTGTCTATGTACCAAGTAATATCTGAAGGCGGCAGGGAGTAGTCAGACGAGCAATTTAGTAGTATCTGCTCGCCGGGCCTCACTAATTTGGGAGCGCCAATTATTACAGGGTCCTTGTCTGGCATGGCTATAAGGAAAAACGTTTCCTAATACATACACTACGTGTTAGCATTGGGCTTCTAGATTTCATTAAGGAGTTTCTTAACTATGCTGTATCCCACAAATAGCATGTGAGACACAGCGTAGTTAAGAAAACCACTGATGTAGTTTCATATTCACTAACGAGTCTCGAGTTCATAACGATTTAGACTACCTATGGACTTCCACAACTATTACGAAAAACCATACTTCTTTCATCTTTTTCTTAAAATAAAAAATGTAAAAAGTAGTGAGATACTTCTCACAGTAAACTACAGTATTAATGCAATGAAAAATTACTTGTTACAATAAAATAGATTTTCATTACATTTTGCATTTTTTAAAATATTTCTACTTAATATTTTAGTTACAAGTTACGTACTTCTAGTGTAAGAAGGTTATTCATAACGCAGAGATACATGAAAAAAAATTGAGACGAGACTGATTGTGAATTCGAATTCCAATTCAAGGAAAACAAATGTTTAATAATTACATTTTCCTCTTTCTGGTAAAGAGGCAAAGCGCAACGTTGATTTCCGTTCTGTCTTAGAAGGTACGGGGTGTATTAACACTAGGTTCCTAGGTTCCCTCTGGCTAGTGTGCTTTTTGCGGAAGTAAAGCCTAAACCTATTACAATTGTAAAGAGTATCATAAAAGTAACTTATGGACCCATTTTTTCCACATAGAATCAGGTAAGGCTATGCGATAAAATAAATATTTTAATTTTAATTGTAGAACTTGTTTGTCACTAAAAAATGAAGTAGCCACAAAGGTAAAAACGAGATGGTTATGAGTTTGATAAATAAATAAATGGTTTCGAGGGATGAAATATTTTATATTTTCATATATTCGCTTTGGTACTGAGACAGCGCGGTGTATAGTTCGACCACTTAACACTCAATGTTTCAAGAAGTCAGAAAAAAATGACAAATGGAAATGTTCTAATAGAAATCTAGTATTAAGAATCAAGTGTTATAGCGTGATTAAAAAAATTAACATCTAGTCAACTTAACATTTATAAAAATAATTAAAAAACGAAGATTCAAACGTAGACATAAATAATTATCGAAGATAAGTATTTTTCAGTAATGTTCCACTTCAATAAAAATAGCAAAAAGAATACGACCCCTTATTTATTTTCCCTTCGTCGACATGCTTCATCGTCAGTACGTGACGCTGACATCTAACTTAGTTAACATTATGAAGGAAAAACGACATTCACGAAAGATAATCTGAAGCACTGCTATTCTAAAAGTGTATAATATTTATATAACCATTACATATTTAAAACATTACTTATAACTTAACTAATTTAAAGCCTGTCGTGACGCAGAGGTTACAGCGTGCTACTGTAAAACGACAAATTCTATGCTCTATGTTTCATTTCTTCGCTCTGGTAATTAGGCAAAACGCGGCATTGAGCCCAGTCACTTTACACTAACGTGTCTTAATGGGAACTGAGTGTCTTAAGACTAGGTTCCCACGTACCATCTGCCTACCCTGCTATGTTCTAGATAGAACATGAACTTCAATTTGTTACTTTTCAAAGTTATTTACAATAAATATATCGTTTCGAACACTAAGTATTTACAGTATGCATAAATTTCAATAAAAGTTGCATTTTACTTATTCCTTCTATGTCCTAAATCAACAAGCACACTTATCAAATTAACCAGAAAATTAAATTGCAAATAGTTTTCTGCTATCAACTCCTATTTACAGACAACAAAAGCTTACGAAAAACAAAAAAATATCTAAAAGGTCCTATATAATTCTGTGGTTCAAATTAGATGAAGTACTAAGTAAAGACAACGCAAACGAACGTACGGGTTACCTGATGGTGAATGATCTCTGCCGTCTACGGCCCCATATAACACCAGACGAGCTACAGGTGCGTTGACAGCTTTTGCGATGTGAGATAGACTCACTTTTTAAAGGTACCTATGTCGTAACGACCAGGAAATTGCGCCGCAGATAACCAAGCGGACAAAACGTATGCAAATGATGGCGATGGTACTTCAGTTGGCGTACTGTGCCGTAAAAATAGTATATCCTAATAGTGGAGAATATTACTATTTGCACCTGTTGCTCTACGTTGTTCAAAGACCAACTTCATTTTCCATTTTAAAAACTATTGATTGTATAGAGCATCTCTCGTTTCAAGCAACCAGCCAGTGCCAGGGCACTTTGGCTATTTGAAGATTATATAACCTGGAGCCACAATCTTGTGGAATTTTGCATCAGTGACGGTCCCAGTAGGTTACGGAAGTTTTATGGGAAAAGTACAATACATTTTTATCAGAAGATTTTTACGTACTAGGTGTACTGCGAAGGCAATATCAATTTATACAGGATATTGTATTTTCGATTGCAAGTAATTGTCTTAATGACTTCGGTCTACCTGCTCCTTTAGCATAATCCAGTCAAATACGCGCTAATAGAGCAAAAAATCCATACTTTAAATTGAGGTGCAGAGGGTAGTTAAAAGGTAGTTTTCACGTTATAAATCGAGTTCTACGCGGGTTAAGCCGTGGGTAGCAGCTAGTATTTAATAATTTAGTTTAACGGGCTTGCAACGAGACAAAACACGGCGTTGTGTTTCGCTACTCAACAAACAATGCCATCAGAATTTAGCATAAATTAATGAAAGTATCTTTTTGGGAACAGAGTCTTTTAATACTAGGTTCCCAGGATTTCTCTGCTCTCACCGGATTATGTACAGGTTACAGAGTAGAGCTAAAAAAAATATACAGAATATATCAGAATATATATGTGTGGAGTTTCATCACATTTGCAGACACACGCTTGTACCTCTGCTCCCCTATTTCCTCACGTAGCTTACATGCTTAAAATATACTATAATCTTCTAATAAAATAATGAACAAAATGATTTACCAACTACAGTCATATGTTTCGTTTGTCTCGCTATCTGGAACTTGGGCCCTTCTGTGGACACTTCACAAGTGTACGCAGCTCTCGTAGCGACTGGTGGAGGCATCACGCGCACCATACACGAGTCCGCTTGGCAATCGCCGCCTTGGACCATGATCCCAGTTACATTGAATAGCCGGATTGGAACCTGTTGGGAGATCAATTATTTAGTATAACGTATGTCAAAAGATGATCATTCCTTATGAAATAAACAATATGTTATAAAAATTCAAAAATAAAGATACTCGTATAAACAATTTAATTTCTTTAATTTCAGGGCTGTCAAAATACGGTAACCCTACAGTATTCTACTTTATATTTCTATTCGATTACTCAGTCGTAAATATATAAAATATTTTATTAATTATATCATTTGATAAGAACCGATAAGTTGTAGGTTCGATCCCCACTCGAGGAAATAAAATATTTAATATGTGCAATTTAAATATTTAATGTTTCATTTCTTCTTTCTGGTGATAAGGCAAAAACGCGGCGTTGAGTTCCGCCACTCAACAAGCAATGCCTCAAATTCAGTGGAAAATGGGGAATAGTAGTGGAACGGAGAGTCTTAGCGCTAGGTTCCCAAGTTCTCTCTGCCTACCCTGCCATGTGCGGGATACAGCGGGAAGCTGAGTTGAGTTGAGCCCGATACTAGTAGTAGAACAGGGTATTTGATGATTGTGACGTTGTTTATTTACCGATGATTTTAAATAAGGGACCTATTAGCCTTGATGTACATATAATTATTAGCCCCGGCACAAGAAGAGAGGTGTTATAAGTTGTCTCTCCGTCTGTGGCAGTGTAGCTCCTGAATGAATGAACCGATGTAAGTGCGGGTTTATTAATCGACGCCTTGCCCATCGAGATGCTTTTGCTAAGTTTTATAAAATTGTATTAGCAGTTTAAAAGCCTCAAGCACTTTGCCACTATGAGATAGTAATATTTTGAGACAGGACTTTTTTTTTAATTTAAAATTTTGTGTGCTTGTCTTTTATATGTGAATATAGTATAAGAACGAACTCAATTTATTTAAAAAATAAACTTATATATCAACATCAGTTTTGTTTCAATACGTAAATATCTGTCAAAGTATGCCTATAAACATAACAAAAGTCGCAAAATTAACCTTTTGTGAGGGTCTGTATCTAAAAATCTCGTGCATATCTCTGTACCACTTGACGGAGTGCAGTCTTTGCTCGTCCATCCGGAAGTGACAGCTGAGCTCAGCGGCGCGCCGCGGGTCCGCGTACAGCGGGACCTTCAGCTGCGTTATCTCATGAGCTGATGTTAATGCTGAAACAAATTATCAAGAAATTATTATTTCTTTGACGTCTATTGTTATTTATGCAGCGTAGCGGTCATGGGTTTGTATCTAAATAAGAACGAAATAGGCTCCCGGGTCTCCTCTACTTTAGCTGCTATGAGCGAGGTATAGGGTAAAGCCAAAAAAAGGATTTTACATATTTACACTACCAACGTAGTGAAGATAATTTTTGTCAATAAATATTTATATCGGTAAATATTTAAGTAAAACGGCTAACGAGCCTAGCACTTTTTAATTCAAATTTGTCACAAAAGTTGCGTTAAATTAGTTACGCGTTAAAAATAAATAATTACTTTTAACTTCAATCAAAAATAAAAACTGTAAATTTATTTTTTCTTAGCTTTTTATAAAGTTAAAATTTATCATCAAACTGTAACACTATTTTTATGATTCATAAATTTCATTTGCCGTTTTTAATTAAAAAATACTTTATCTAATATTGTTATTTAAAATTGTACGACTCAATTATTTATTCAAGGATTCTCGCTTAAGAGATCTTTTTCTCCAATGTAATATTTTTTTATTGTTAGTAATATCATTTTTATGATGTCACTTCGTCCTTTTTTAATTTAATTTAATTTTGTTTCACGCTGTATGTATTGAGGACTGTGAACCTAATATTAAGACACTTAATTTCTATTAATATAATTTAGATCCCCATTTTCCGCCGAATTTTTGAGGCATTGCATGTTGAGTGGCAAAATTCAACACCACGCTATTACCAGAGGGAAGTAAGCATGTAAATTTCAATTGTCTAAGTCGACATAATAAAAAATCCCATAGTTAACCTATAGTTATGAAATTTGGCTCGCCTTAAGTACCTATAAATGAGTTAGACATGGTTGTAACAAAGAGGTTATGGGTAATAATTCCTCGGTACAATGTGCGCATCGCATGTTGGTTGTGTTAAACAAGGTTGCGACATGTTGGCTTGGTTGTTTAATTTGTGTTTGGATAGCTATCTTCAAGGAGTGAAACAAAGTGACAGGGGAGTGAAAGTAGGTAACTTGATATATAAATTGCCTGCTGTACGCTGATGATTCAGTACTCATTGTATCATGAGAAAGCGAGTTACAAGCATTAGTAAGCACGCCTAAAGAAAGGTGTACTAATAATAGTATAATGATGAAGGTTCTTATAATTGAAAGAAATAAAGAAAGGATGGACTGCACTTTTAACGTAAATGATAAATATTAGAACAAATGTATGAATGGGCTTATCTGTGTAAGTATGTTTAGTAGAGATGGAAAGAGATGTGAAAAGGCTATTGCTGCCATTAATAGTTAGAAGTTGTCACATGTACATCATATGTACATATAAATTAAATTCGCCTAAATTTCGAAAAATAAAAAAAAACAATTATATTTGTGTTTTCGTTTTAAAAACAGTCTATCATTACAAAAATAAGCCGAAAATAAAAATTATGTTGATGTTATACAAAAATACAAACACGCCTGGAGCAAACATAATAAGTGAGTAAAACAAATGTTTATAAAGGTCAACAAAGGTCGGTTTTGGTAAAGTTTTGTGATTTACGTCAGGTATTTCTTCATTCACGGTAAATTAAAAAGATAAATTATATTTTATAGATATATCCATTAATTTGAATTGTGATGGAGATTGAGACAGGCAGTGATCAGTGATTTTGCTTATAAACTAAATGTAACAATGTTCTAAGAAGGTTTTACAAAGCTGATGCAAAATGGAAGGTAAACTTATGCTAAAGTTATTTATTAAAATGCTAAAAAATGTTACATTATATAGATTTTAATCACATATAAAGATAAAATCTACCTTCATTTGTTCTAACGTGACATCAAAATGACTTAGTGCTGAACTGGCACGTTCGAAACGTCATAATTAGAAAACTGAACTGAACT
>DWMZ01005585.1:0-10843 GCA_018249855.1 Eueides tales michaeli | reverse complement strand
GAAAACTCAGCCCAAAAATGATATATAAATAAACCAAAACGCATTTCTATATTTATGGTGTTGTTTCATTTTAATTACTTTCTATATAATAATATTACCTAATAACTTATAATCAATAATGACATAGACGTGCTAGTCTATATATTTATTTAGGTCACTAGAGGACCCTGCGTGGCTTTGCCCGCATTATTTATGTGTATTTAGGCATAATTGCTTTATTTAGTATGGTTTTCTAAGCATCATAAATTGTAGATACTTTAAATCTTTCTTTATATAATAATTCAAAAGTATATTTTGTAGGTGATGGCGGTATTCCTAGCTGGATCTGTGTTAACATGCATTCTCTTATTGTGTAACAATTTTTCTCTTACCTTAAATTCTCCTTTATGTGTTGTAATTAACGGGACATGGACGAAGCAATTAGTACACAACTGGCATACTCGGAACATTATTTATAATTGATGGTATCATCAAAAATCCTCATCTTATAGATATGGATTGGACATTGTATATTGTTACAATATTGGCAAGCTGACAGTTAATTTATCTACTAACCTGTGACCTACCATATTACCAAAAATGTTAAAAGTTCATAGAATGAGGGGCCTAAAATATATGTTATTAAACTTCCAATATTTTTAACTTTTAAAATTACATGTTTCTCTTCTTTCTAATTAATTTGTTTGACATAACAATAAATAAGTTTTTTACTATTTCTCTGCAGAAATAATGTTATTATTATATTGTTTTCATTGTCGTTTTCTAGTATTATATTTCTTTCGGAATCAAAAATAGACACGATAACTTAAACTTCTTAGAAGGTAATGCTTTTATTTTGTGTCACTGTATGGAGACTCTGAATTATAATAGGCAAAAATACCATGATATCGGTGCAATTCAGGATTTAATAACCCCATTTCTATTTTAGAATAATCGATATTTTCGGTATTTTCAGAACTATTAATAATTAAAGAAAGAAACAAAAGCTACTTCTTGCATCTGCTAAATACTCAGAAACCTTACAGCATTTTACTGAAACCACCTATTCTAATTAAAACGTAGAAATTGTTGGACTTTCTTATTATTATTATATTCTTTATTGCATTTAACAAAAAAACATAGGAAATACAAAGTTTAAATCTAGTTAACAAAGGTGGACTTATTTCTTAAAGAAATCTCTTCCAGTCAACCAATGGAAGTGGATGTTTGTCAAATAGCGGGATGAGAGTACAGTGCCGACAAGAACAATGAGAAAAAACAAGAATAGAATTAAAAAAAAACAATAATAATAAAGAAAAAGCTTAGTATCCTAATAAATATATAGATTCATATACAATTATTCATATATATTATATTATAAATACATATTACTCATACAAAATAAATAAGTATATTAAATAAATAAATACACATAAATATTTATACACATATACTATACATATACACATACATACATACATACACATGTACAAGTGAAGTGTGGCTGTTCTATTAAATATTAAAAAAAGAAAAAATTAAAATTAGGAAGCTGTCTGAATTTAATTAATTGCTCACAGTAGTGAATAAGTGTTTTTTTAATTGGGATTTAAACGACATTAATGAAGGACTTCTCTGGATAGGAATAGGGAGTTGGTTACACAGTGAAGCAGCATATACAGTAAAGGATTTCGCTCTAGCTTGTTAAGAAGCTCCTCAGTCGCATCCAAATAGCAAACGTCCGCGTAGTCGAGAATTGGAAGGAGAAGACATTGCGCTAGCATAATTTTGGTTTTGTGAGGAAGGAAGTGTTGGAGACGCTTAAGCGAATGAAAGGAGAAATCCATGCGCTTGCTGATTGCATTGATATGTAGTACCCAGGACATGATGTGATCGAGTATGAGACCCAGATATCTAGCTTCGCTACAAAAGGGAATTGGCACACCCGAGTAGTATATCGCTGGCATAGAATCCCTTAGTATTTTTCAACCATATTATGAATACTGGAACTGTGCTTCTTTTATAGCAATTTTTATCGCTTACCTAAAAAACATACAAGAATTACAAAATTTAAACCTACATATATATATATATATATATATATATATATATATATATATATATATATATATATATATATATATATATATATATATATATATATATATATATATATATATATATAATATCATTTCTTTTATAAGTTAAAGTCGTCATCATCATAATGCCTGATTTACAGACAGACGAACAACAAAATTCTTCTATAAACACTCCGTGTTTTCTTTTTTGAAGTATGGAATTCTAAAAATTAAGGATGCAGGAGGTTATATATAAATTAATTTTAGGAAAAATGGATTTCTCATCAGTAACATGAACTGTCGATAACAATTTCAATTTTCGTAGAGGATTATTCTGAACAACATCGAAAAGACCAATTTGAGCAAAATCCAGTAACGAAAATAAGAATGTTGAAGACTAAGAAATTTACGTTTTTCAAAAATTAACTCTTTAATAGTAATTAATTAAATATTAGGCATTTTTCGGAATATTATTATATCAAATTAGCGTTTTGTCGTGCTGGCCACTTTTATCATAAATTTCTCCTCTTTCGTCAACAATTCCAAATTCAAATTTTGCAGCTGATTATTTACATATATATTGCACCAGTGCTGTGGAAACGGTGCGAAGGGTTAATGTTGTGTATGACAATCGTGTCGCAAAAGAAAACACAATGCGGTGCTGTACGGCTTTGGTTCCAATTTTTCCGTTCTGGGAATTTTGACCCTGCAGGTCGGCCAGAATTAAATCCCACGGGGTGGCGGAGACCCAAGTTGATAATAAATAATTGAAGCTACTGTGAAAGCAGATCCATCGCAAAACTACATCCAAATTAGCTGCAAGCTCTGGTGCTAGTGAATAAATTATTCCAATCCACTTAAGGCAAGATAGGAAGACAAAAAGTTTGAATTGGTTGGTGGTACCTTTCAAGTTTTTTATCTTTCTATTTTGCAGCAAACGCGCGCCTATTGTTGCGTTTCTTTATTTAACCGGCACAACATTGAAAGATTTTTAAATCAAATCATTGATGACCTGTGATGAAACCTGTGATAAAAAGTAGATTCTCTATGATAACCGTCCATAGCAATGGCTAGACCCTGACTAGCTAGCCCAGTCTTGCCCCAAGCGAAAATTAACAAGAAATTTTAAGCGTTTGGTGGACTCGTGCCGGTGTCTTTCATTACAGTCTTCTTAAATCTTATTAGACGATTACGGTAGACATCTATGGTCAGCAATTGCAAACCATGATGAAAAAACTAGCTGCTAAGCAACCGAGGCTGGTCAATCGGTCTACATCACTGCTGCCACTTCACGACCACAAAGCACAACAGACGGCTATAAAAAAGCTTCAATTGGAATGTCTAAGACATCCACCGTACTCCCCGAACCTTGTTCTCACAGATTACCATTTTATTCGAAATACAGATAACTTCTTGCAAAAAAACCTTAAGCCGCCTTCGAATGGTTTTTTTGTAAAGGGATCAATGCACTACCTATGAAAGGTCTTTTTGTTTGTAAAGAGAATCATGATTTACCTATGAGATGGCAAAAGTGCAAATAATAATGGTTCACTTTGATTAAACAATCGCGAAAATCAAAAATGTTGTTTCGACTTTTTGTTGCTGCCATACGAAACTCTAATTTCATATGTAAGAACGTAATACAAACGCTAATCTGAAAAAAATATATATAAATTACTGACGTACAGTAGCAGTATACATTGATTAGAAGTTATTGTACACGCATTGTCGCCATTCAATGACCCCACTTGCACGCAACAGTAACAACTGAATAACCCAATTTATAGACCGGAACTTAAAGCAAGTATAGGTATCTCGTTGTAAATTCTAGTCATATTAGCCATTAACTTCATTAACTTCATGTGCATGACTATTTATCATGAGTTTGTACAAAAAAACTGAATTTTCATAGCTTAGAAAATGAAATATTTTTTTATTCAAGTCATTCATGCTACTTGATAAGTGATGATCATAAGGGGGAATTAAATTTTTAATACCCTACTATGATTAACTAAAAAGCTGTGTGTAGTGCCGCTATTCAATACTTAATGTGGACACAACACAAATGGAATTGGTGTGTAGCTAAAAAAAACTATACTAATTATTTAGTACAATAGAAGTAATGACCTTTCTAAATGTTATAAATCTTTTGAGGAAGAAAACTTTAAAGTGTTTTTGTTGTATTCAGTTAGAAACCAATAACAATAATGATAACAAGAAAAAATATATATATATATATATATATATATATATATATATATATATATATATATATATATATATATATATATATATATATGTAGCAAAGCGAGCTTCAATATAAAAAGTTATATGAATTTCAAAAGCTCGAAGTATTAATGAGGCTGTGATGAACAAGTCATTGGTGAGGAAGATGTTGGCGCCGTCTTTTTAACGTCGTTGGTACATATAAACGTGTTCACTGCGCGCGCGCCACTCAGTGGAAGGAGGTTAGCGATCGGTCTGTGTCGTACATTATAAGGCGCTTTGCGCACGCGCACCCTGGCCGTAGAGCCAATTTCACGATTTTTCTTACTAAACATGATTTTTGAATTACATTAAATTTTTGTTTATAAAAATATTGACGTGAACTTATACACAAAGACGTTTTGTTTGAAATTGTTAAATAAATATTTAAAGAGCCAAAATGGTCAGTGGAAATAAAAATCCAGATCCTATGAAAATACCACCTAAGAATCGTGAAAAAAAAACAAATAATTATAAGCGAGCGAACTTTCTTTCAAAAGCATGGTTTATATGGATGATGCCTACGTTTTGGCGAGGATTCAAGAGGGACCTCTACGACAGCGATCTTACAAAGCCCAAAGACAATCACCTTTCTGATAAGCTCGGAGATCGACTAGAAAAGTGAGTAAATTTATAATTATTTTCCTTAAAACGTATATTTTTTATAAACAACAAAAAAATTGTACTTGAAATATTCTCCGAAGAACTTGATTCTTTGTTAATATGTACACTTATATATGTGCAATAATAAATTCAATTTACAGCAGTTGACCTTATCTGCATAAGGTCGTGTGCAAATAACAAATAGTTCATGTCTCAAATATTTAAATAAATCTTAAAAAAACCGTTTACATATAATATAAGTATAGGTCCGTTATTTAAAAAAAGCTGTAGAATTTTGTAGAACAATTTCAAATTTATTCAATATTAATATTCATTATTACAATAAGTTGTATATGTTATATATGAATAAGTGTCATGAACAATAAAAAATATGATAAAGTTTTCTTATCTGAGAATATATAAAAATATATAAAAAAAAATTATTCGATCTGAATATTTTTATAGTTTAAAACTACCCTATAAAATGTACATATTAAATGTATAATTTTAATATACGACAACAATATAAGAATTGCCGAATTACTAATTGAATTAAGTATTAAAAGCAAAAATTATCATTGCTTTCGAATTATCAACATTACTTTATTTTAAAGTCATAATAAAATTAAATAATTTAATAATTACTTTAAAAAACAAATAATATTAGTGATTTTCGTCTGCTACCTTTCCAGATCCAGAAAATGTTTAACAATTCTTGTCAAATTTCATAATTATAGATCTACGTAAAATAGTCTGTAGGTTTAGGTACCTATAGGGATTTGACTACGCGCTGAATTTTATACATTTTTTTTCAAAAATGATACACAAATGCTCGTATCTTTTGATTGCGTTGACTAGATGCTTTATTTTGGGGCCGTAGACCTAAATACTTGAATAAACATCTTGATGTCTAGACACACGGACACACGAACAAGGTAATCCAAAGGACTGCAGGTTTCCATCAGACGTACAAAATCCTAAAATTATAAACAATGTTCAAAGAATATTTCTAGAAGTTAATCTTGGGTAGATCGAATTTATTTAGGGAGAGTAGAGGATAAAGAGGATTGTCTCCCTCCGTATTTGAAAATGTACTTCAACACAGGATAAATTTTAAGGACTGCGCCACACGTAGTTAGACTATTGGACTATTTTTGAAAGAAAACAATGATTTGAACAACTCGAGCCATTTAAAACATTAACTATCTAAATCAGTAAACTTTACGTTTCGTAATCGATAAGCTCATATAAGATAGTAGATAGTAGTAGATACTCCATAAATCTACCCTCTATATTTCAAACAAAGTTAAATTGTGTTGCTTTAAATTGCAACGTTATAGGGGTAGACATTTTTCTAATATAATTTAACTATATAACACGACGAAGTTATGAACTTACGCTTAGATATGGATAATATAAATAGCTTACTAAATAAGAGGCTACAGGTTTCTTGTCAGCCTTATAGATAGATATTGTAGATCTATTAAGAATTATTAATGATACACTGCTTAAGATAATTTGTTTACTTACCTTGTTAAGAAGGTATATATAATACACTTCATTATTTCGTATAATACTTTAATTACTTTAGATATTCATATATATTCAAAGTTTGTTCTACTGCTAAATACGAGCAGTTTCCCACTTTATTTAAATCAAGTGCAACGTAGAATTGTCTTTTTTATTATTATTAACATTACAGATATTATAAAAATAGAAAACCAATTGATTTTTTCCCGCACAGACAAACTGACAAAAATTTTAAAAATCACTTTTTTGGGCCATATTACTTTAATAAATACCCAAGGAAATAATAATAAGATTTTTTAAATATATCTTACATCTGTACATGGATCAGTCATGGATTCTTTATAAGTACCTATACATAATAATAAAATTTCCATTGTTCAAATTCTTTCCTTTATTTGTAATCCATGTTCTTACTTTTTGCAAAATTCTATGATAGGTTTTCAATGCGCAATAAGCGCCAATATGATTGACGAACTTGAATTTATATAAAATAAACTAAAATTATAAGTTAGTATTAAAAAAATGCCGTTTTTTTTATCAAATACTTATAAATTTACACTTTTCGGATTTTCATTTTTATTTACATTGTAAATTCTTCTTTGCGCCAATTTCATAGCTATAGGTCCATGAGAAATGGTCTAAAAATTTTGGTTTGTCAAATTTCGTACTAAATGCAGCTTAAAACGATCTATAAATTCGTTTTAGTTGTTTATTATCTTATCTTTTTATTACGTTGACTTCAGAGTTATTTTTGGTTAACAGATGGAAAGACAATACAAGGGACCCTATAAGTGTTTCATTTATTCCTTTTGGGGTACGAAAGCCTAAAAATAGACATTTTTCTGTAAAATACAAATACATTATAAATATAACTTGCGCAACATATACTTTTATTATCACAGGAAATTTTGTTTTTTTCTTAAATATTAATTAATATAAAGGATAAATATAAAAATATAAATAATAATTTCCTGAGTGAGGAATTCACTCACAATACGCTGAGTCTCTAGTGACACGCAACATTATATTAATTGTAATATTATTAGTTAAAATTTCACAACGAACTTATGTGACAGTTTATTTTTCAAGTGTAACTAGAAGTAAATTAATTAAACAAATATTGTACGGACTCTTTAAGATTTAGTTCGAAGAATTACAGTATGAGAATTATATCACTCATGTAAACAGTAGTGAGTTATGTTTTTTCCCACTGTGTATTGTGTGATGAGCAAATTAGCATTCTACGACTAGTGCGCTGTTAAAGAAGCGAGTGACATTGATAAAGAATAAATGAAACTTAAGACAACTATTTTATCTAACTCAATTATTTTTATATACGGGATAAAATCATTTCACAAATTTACTAGACTTTAATATGCATACATGCTAGACTTTATAATGCACACATTTATAAAAATACACAGAATTTGCATCATATGTAGAACTAAAATAAAAAAAAATATATTGTTATGTCACAGGGAACTAAATATTACATGGTCACGAACTCCATTGTCTTCAAGACTATATGTTTAGTTAACATTAATTTAACATTCTATCAGTAAGCAGGAAACCTATGTTCTTGTGTAAACTGAATGTCTTGACACTGCTTTTGAAACACTCCGTCTTCTATATTCAGCCGAATTCGAGACATTGTTTTAACATGTTGAGTGTTAGCTTTTATTATATAAGCTATTTTTAGTTATTGACTACTTATATTATATATATATATATATATATATATATATATATATATATATATATATATATATATATATATATATATATATATATATATATATATATATATATATATATATATATATATATATATATATATAAATATATATAAATATATACAATTCTTAAATATTCACTATTATACTATTTATAAAACAAAAATATTAACACATTTATTTTGTGCAGATATTGCTAATGCATATTGCCATTTGCGGTAAGCGTAATGTACATTTCTATTTAGATTTAAATTACTTTTAAATGACATGACTTTTAGGACGACATAAAGTTACATTATATACCTATAACCACTTCTTAAGATTCTGTTTAAATTAAAAGAAAATTTACATTATTAATAATTCTACGTAATAACAAAGTATTTAGATGCAGTACGATGCAATATGTTATTTGATTCTTATTTCGTTATTAATATTGTAGGTACTGCACATATTTGCATTGGTGATTTTACTGACGCTTAACATATTCTATAACCTAAGAAGCATGTACAATCTTTTTATAATATTCTAAGGACATTTACCTGTAAGAATCAAGTTTTTTTTGTTTTTTAGCTCACTTATATATAGCGTACTTGAAGAAGCATGGGCAATAAGTAAGAACTAGTTATCAGCAAGAGTTCACCCACAGATGATATTCATGGTTTGATGTAGCTTGTTTTTAATTTGTAACTGGTCAAATTACACTAGTAAACACTTTTTTTTATCACATGAACTTTGTGATGATTTTTGTTTATGTCAGTGTGTCCTTATTAACAAAACATAATATTTTTTTTTCAATCACGTCCAGTTTTTTGTGACAGCTGCATATTCATATCCGATCTCAGATACGTGTCTTTTTTTTATAAACTATATTTATTCGACAGTATAACTATTGTATTCGACTAACTTACATCATATATATGTTTATTATATCTTAGACATGCTACGGTACGGAAAATGAACTTTTACGTCTCAGTGTTTAATTTATTTGAACGTCGTGCTATTTAGACTATTTTGAATTTCCTATGAGGAATCAAGATAAGACCTGGGTGCACTTAACTTAATAAATTGTTGAGAAACGTTTGTGAGACTGCTATAAGGTTGGGCTAAACAAGATCCCAGACATTGCAATACCAATGATTTGAACCGAACCAAAGGATCATGTAAGTGATTGTTGTTTTTATTTGGCTCAAACAAAATGCATTATAATCAAGGCCAAACACACTACCCAGAATCCAATCTTGTTTTCAACAAACTTTCCCATCATAGTGCCAAAGTGCCTATGCCGAAGCGTTCAAATCGATCAGAAAATCAGAAATCTTCTCCAGAACTAGTTCTAAGTTAACACTATAAAAAATCTGAAGATATGACCCTGAATATGAACGTAGTGAATATTTGTAGGTCCACAAATCAACTGATGAAAGATAAGAGTTTCGAAGAAAAAGTAATGATCAAGAAAATGTCGTCTTGAAACGCTTACTAAACGGTGTCTAAAGTTTTCTAGGAAACCATAAATATGAAAATCACAAAGACTTAATAAATTAACGTACAATATCATATAAAGTTTTGGGGGCTAATGTCCTTAAAAATACATATGCTGGAATCCAGATGAGAGATCTGAATTGTTTTCCGGCAAATTTGGGTGCAGTGAGTAAGGAATAAGACGAGAGGTTCCATCACGACACTGCCTTGATGGACAAACGCCATTAAAAGAAATGCAACACAGAAATGGTATCAAATTATTATTAGAAACTTGAAAAAAAACCTTGCAAAAGCCAAATATTGATGCCTGTCGTGGCGCAGCGGCACAAGCGTGTAACTGTAACCGACAGAATGTGGATTCGATCCCCACTCGAAGAAATGAAATATTTAATATTTTCAATTTAAATATTTAGTGTTTAATTTCTTGGCTATATAAGCTATATAAAGCAAAAGCGCGGCGTTGAGTTCCGCCAATCAACACGCGATGCCCCAAATTCGGCGGTAAGTTGCGAACGGAAGTGGAACGAAGTGTCTTAACACTGGGTTCCCAAGTTCCGTCTGCCTACCCTGCTATCTGCGAGACACAGCGTGGAAAATTTTTTTTACTATATTTAGAAAATATTAATATTAAGGAAATATTTTTCCAATTGTAGCTAATATTAGTACTTTAAAAGAAAACATATATTTCGATGTCAAGAAAATCTGACGAGTCATTTTTTTCTTTTTACATATTATTACATAGTGACTCTAATACGTTCAAAATTTGATATAAGTTTTCATATGACAAAATAAAATGTACATTTTGCTAACTAGTATTATTTTTGCGATATTATACAAAAACGCTGATGACAATTCGTCTAATTTTTTTATTCATAATTTAATGTTGTTAATAAATTACATTGACTTGCTGATCCATTATTAAAATAGTAACAGCAATAGTGAACAAAGCCATTATTACTTATTTTTTAGGGCAAATTTTAAATGTATAGCGTGTGACTGAAAACGCGACATGTAGTAGGTTCGATCACAACCCCAGGAAATAAAATGTTTAATATTTTTATTTGTTTCCGTTTCCTCTGGTAAAAAGACAAAGTGCGGCGTTGAGTTCCGCCACTCAACACGCAATGCGTCAAATTAGGCGGGAATCGGGGAACAAAACGGAGTATCTTATCACTTGGT